>VKHI01000476.1:0-22175 GCA_015145745.1 Poterioochromonas sp. DS
AATGTTTCAATCTTTCAACATTCTAAGCATGAAACAGTCTATTATAACTTCACCTGCCATAAATTATATACAAAGAGTGAATGTAATAAGGAAGTTGATTATTTTCAAAAGCTATGTTCTTTTGTTCAAGATAAATCAAAACAGATTTCATTAAATTGTATTGGATATAATCCATATTTTATCCAGCACGGCAGTCCTTTGATCACAGGGATTCATGCACTGACTATTAAATCAAATCGTGACTTCTGGAGCAAGCATCCAGATTTGAGCTTATTTAGTAATATATATCATGTTCAGCTTCACGATGTTGTTGGGATTGAATGTTTGACTGGATTAATAGGGATTACAATCTTAGAAGTGAAGCTGTCAGAAAGTCTTCTTACTATTGACTTTATACCAGGATTAAAGAGACTATTACTTCACGATGTACCTAACCTCCAACAGATTTCACAATATGGGAATATTCCTGAATTAAGCATCTCTCGTTGTCGTGATTTAAGTTTTGAAGGATTAGGAAATCATAAGAAAGTGTTCATAAAACCATGTATGAGTCAGACGATTGATATCTCAATCTTTAAGGATATCCAATATTTAGAATATGAAGAAAAAAATGTTTTCATGATCTCTTCGAAGCTTACAATCTTTGCTAATCTTGTATATCTTGTCTTCCACGGTAATAAAGAGTTCTTTGATCCTTTATCATTCCCTTCTCTTCAATTCTTAAAACTAACATCAGCAAAGATTGATCCTGAAATAATTTTTCCCACATCATTACAAGCTGCTGAATTTCATTATTGTTTGTTTGATGATTTATCTGTTGTAAGACATGTGAAGAAGTTGAAGTTTGCTACATGTTATGGGATAGGTTTTCGCAATGCAGATGTATTATCCAACGCTCGTCAATTGATCTTTAACGATACCAAGGAACTATTTGATGTCAGTGGGTTGAATGAAGTTCATGAATTGAGAATTGAGTCATGTGTGAATGTGAAAGATGTCAGCAAGCTAGGTCGAGTGCATCGTTTGTGTTTGGATCATTCTGGTGTAGAGAATTTGAAAGGTTTAGGTCAAGGGAATTCTGAAATTCAATTATCAGGATTATTCGATAAGATTGATCTTTCTCCCTTAAGATCAATCTACAAGGTGATTCTAACAAACTGTTCTAACCTTGAGCATGGCAAGGATTTAGCTCATGTACAACATCTAAGTATTATTCAATGTGACAGTTTTAAGAATACCAGTGCTTTAGGGAAGGTGAAGAGTTTATATCTCGCGGAATGCAATGGGATTAGAAAATTGATTGGATTAGAGAATGTTCCTCATATTAACCTGACGTTTTGTAATAAATTAGAAAATATTGATTGTTTGGGGAAACAGCAATCTCTTATCGTCTATAATTGTAGAAAGCTACAACAAATAATCCAAGGTGATGATACTGGGAAGTTTGAACAAATGTTCTCCGAAATTCCGTTTGTGAGGATTGATGTGGCCGAGGATGAAGTTGATGTTTTAAAGGATCTTTTCCCAAAATCGCTATTACCTCCTATGTTTGATGAATGAATAAGGATATGTTAAAAAGAAACTCATAATTATCTTAAATTCTAATCTAATAATAAGTGTATAAGCTCTATCTCCAAAGTTCTTAGTCGGTACTATCACTAAAATATACGAGTAGTCTATACATCTTTCAATCGGGGAAGGTTGGCTGTATGGAGGAAAATTTGCATAAGAGCAGGAAATTCATCTTTTGCAACTGAACCTTTCATCGTTGAAAAAGGTTCATTTGAATTTTAATCAACTAATACTTCACTCTTTCTCTGCATCAAATAACACTTTTATTCGTCATATCATTAAAAGAAGTTGACTCAATATAAGAAAGATATATGTCCATAGACATAGTTAATAATATTTACAAAGATTCGCAGTACTCGGAGTCAGTTCTAAAGGACCAGAGATGAGTTGCGTAATTTGTTTTTCATCATTTATCTTCATTCTCATTAAGCATTCACCTGTAACAGCCATTGGATTGGGTAATCGAGGAAACCTTGTCTCATAGAAGTTCCCTGACTCAGTAAAAGGATGCAATAAATTGTCAGTATCAGAAGGAATTTTTCTTTTGCGTGATCCTTCAGCATCATTACCTTCTAATAGTGAGGGGGTATTATAATATTCATCCAGTACGCTTTTCGCCAATGCTCCTGGCTTGATGTCATAGAATAAGGTATGACTGACTCTAAGTATACAACTAATTTCAGCTTCGCTATTTCTTGACTTTGGCTTTAATTTGACGTTCAAGACCGCTGTTGCAAAATCTGGTGCTGATTGAGCGAGAATTAGGAAATAATAAGCAAGAAGATTACTACCAGTTATTTCTGCTCTTGGAGCAGTCATGGCTGTTGGATGCTTTGTCATTTTAGTTTGAGGTGTAAAGAATCTTTCGAAAAATGATACCATGAGAGGATGATCGGCAGAATTCAACACGTTAGCATACATCTGAGCATAGGAAAGGCGTATGTCATTTCTGATTCTTCTTGGTAGAGTTACAACTTGTCCATGTCCGTTTTGAACAATTCTTCGTTTATATGGTCTTTTTCTAACATGCACTACTTGCGGGATGTGCTCATCATCAGAGGATTCGGATGTCGATGTGTGTACAGGTATTTCCTCTGTCTGTTTCTCAAGGAACTCATCTAAATTTTCCAACAATTCATTCAAAAGTGAATCTTCAAATTCATTCATCATCTAATGATCAACAAGTTTCGACTACAAATCTCAACAAAAAGATTTAGATTGTTTTGTTACATTATGAAATCATGTATAACATACACTACTCAAACACTCCTTAAATTTGCAAATTTACCTCCCATGTTTCTTATATTAAAACCCATACACTCCCAATTGCTTCATTCTTTTACGCATGCGTTATTGTATAATGTTCAACCTTATTCCATGAGTTGTGCTCAGCTTTGTTTTTTTTTTTTTTTTTTTTTTTTTGATAGAGAAAATAAAAAAGTTGAGAGAAAATAAAAAGTTAACGAGAAGTAGGAGAAGAATTATTATTAATAATAATACAAAAGAGAAAAAGTTTAGTGTACGCAGGGTGGGGTTCGAACCCACGCGTGAATTGTCACAGTGGATCTTAAGACCACCGCCTTGGACCGCTCGGCCACCTACGCGCTGTTGTATTGCGAGTGAAGGTTTGGGTTTAGATACTCAGATGGTTATACTCCGTCATTTGACGCTTTTCTGTATCATATCTTTTGACATGCTTCCAGTAGATGTACTACATATTATCATCAGTTATCTTGCAACAAACGAGTATTGCCCTATTCTGAAATTTAGGACGATCTGTAGAGACTGGAAAAATGTTGGCGATCGCTCTCTGATTTGGCTAAATTGTTCTCTATTCATTCAAGCTCCCCGCATCTACTACACACAATTCGGTTGGTATGCGGACATCGGAACTATTTTTATTGGAATTCATCAAGATCTTACTACCTTAAAGAACAGATCGAAGAGGATAGTCGTCAAGAATTTTGTAACTAACTCTCCGTTGCAAGCCACAACTACAAGTGAGCCATTGTTCGATCAGGCATACCGGGTTAGTACATCCTTCCTACAAAAATATAGACTGTGTCATGAGGCTTGGCGGAGGTATTTATCAATATACATGTTCTTAAAGGTGTTTGATGAGGTCAGTGAAGAGTGGTTTAACTCGATGCTCTTTCGTTGTTGCTGTGGTGTTAGCACCGCACTTTTAGCAGTAGGAGCATACCTGTTATCCTCCCTGCCCAATTTCCCCACCTCACTAACCTTAGGAGAGAATTTTGGGTTTGCTTGTATTTACATAAACGGAGTATACTACCTCATTAACTGGCTATTAAATTACTTAGGAGTAGTGGGAGGAGAGATGCGTTATAACAGTGAAATTGATTTGCTAAAACCACTATCCATATTATTTAATCAGAGACATGTAAATGGATATATTCTGATGGAATCTTTACATTTAATTGCTTTAATCATGTCATTTGTTTTATTGCATTGTTCTTTGTCTTCTTCTAATAACCCTGTAAAATATAGCTATATTATCATACCTCTTTTTTGTGCAACGCTGATATGTATTATTATTGTGATTACGATGGAAAGATTAGAGAGAATTTCGAAGCTCTTTATCCTGTCATCTTTCTGTCTGATATACATCAGCATCTTCCTCGTCGGATTATATTACGACAGTTCATCACATCCAGGAATAGCATCATTAGACGTTGCCTTTATCCCTCTATATTTCTTGGCTGGTATTCTTGTAATTGTTGCACTGTCATGTACTTCGAAGACTTTCTGGTTATGGAGGGATTGCTTCTTTAAGGGAGAAAGGATCCTGTCAGAATCTTTCGGATTAGAAGTAAAGACTTGGTATTACAAACTCCTAATTTTTCTCAGATTATTTGCGAATTTCACAGTCACAGCATCGTCTTGGCTAATATTGCTCTTGTTTTTTAATATCGCATCTGGAGGGTTGTTCTTTAGTCTAACTCTTGCTACGTCATTAGTTTCAGTAGTAATGATGTTTTTATTGGTTCAGACAGCAGTTTTTGGATTCAAAAGCGACAACCTCTACCTTCACTAGTCTTCTATGCATCATATTTGGTTAGCTGCATCTGAAAGTCTGGTAGAAGAATAGTAGATTACTATCCTAGGGTATTGTATTTGCAGGGAAACTGGTAGTCAGATGATTTTGTTTGATTTTGTTTTGATTCATCGCTGTTAGTAGTTTTTTTCTGTGATTCTAACTGTTTTTTCTTATTGATTTTATTTCTTCTTTTCATTCTTGATTCCTTTCTTTTCATCTTCTCCTCAATATAACTCGTACATGTGTAAAAATGTATTTACGTAAATTTACTTCCTAATCTTACGCTTTGTAATTTTACAATTGGTGAGATTGGTGAGAGAGATAGGAATAACAAGTGATTGAATGGTATTTATTGTATCAAACTAAACCATCATGAGTAGCGAAGTCATGCAAAAGACTGTAAGAAGTGAAGCAATCATTGTTGTGGAGGAGATTGATGTGACTGATGTCATCAATAATGACAAAGCTAAGTACAATAGCAACAATCACTGGGAGAATGAAGTCATGCCATCTGATTATTATGAGGTAATCTCTCAAGGAGAACTCTCTAAGTGGGTTGATAGATTTAAAACTTATCAAAAAATTGAAATTCATCCACGTGAGTATCCATGGTTAGTAGAAGCAAGTAATAGCGGAAAGTTCACTGGTAAGTTTCCTGGCACTTTTAAAGAGGAGCTGAACGATCTTATCGCTTCTCACCCTACTGGAGACCTATTTAATGGAAGAGGATACTTTGTGAGATGCGATAATGTCAGTTTGAAGTGTGGAATGCATGGTAATGGTCCCTACTATGACTTAAAGAGTATCGTAGAATCTTCCGTGACATGCATCCACGGACATTCACCTGTCTATCCTGGGATCTCTAAATTGACGTTTTACCTCATAGAATGGGTGAAAATAACACCTGATCGAGAATTTCGTATGTTTGTTTGTAATAATCGAGTTACTGCTATCTCGCAACAATATACCACAAGGAGGAATAAAGAGCTATTAGGAGAAGAGAATAGAGAAAGAAAGGCGAGGGAGTGGGTGACGATCTTGTTAGAATATTGGTCAACAGAGATTCAGCCTAGAATCACTCATATTTCGAGTTATACTATTGATATTGCGATTCTAGATGATGGTCGACCTTACTTCATTGAGATAAATTGCTTTGGCAAGGAATATGCTGCAGGTTCTAGTCTCTTTCATTGGCTTTTGGATAAAGAGAAGCTATATGGACACCAGGCAAACACAGTTTTCTTTCGGTATGCTGTCTAGAAAGGATTGCCTGATAGTTATATACTTCGTCGTTATTATTATATTTTTTTTCCGTTTTTCGCTATCATGATTCCTTTTATTCTACATTTATTTTTGATAGTAAGGATAGATGTACTTGATGAGTATGATAATTTATAATGAGTTTAAATCCTCATAAACATAAAAGAAAATCTCTTCCTTTAGAGTTTCATCAATCCAGGTTTTTTACTACCTTTGTTCGAGCAGTTAAAAGTCGAATCACCTTTAAACAAATACATTCGATGAGAATTCAGATGAAGCTTAGCAATCGTGGTAAGCAGAAGAACAGTCGGGCCAGGAGTAACTGGTTAAGCCTCTACTGAGAAAAGATTCCAATCGAACCAAATTACAAATTAATAACATTAATAGCAATAACAAATGATCATTAATAACCGTAGCTTAAAATCTATTTTCGGGTGAAAAATATCATATAATCTAACTATCGTACACGAGACGATATTTCACGACTATATTTCACGTTAGTAAATTTACTCCCTTTATATTGAGTGATTGTTTTCTTCCTTATTTCTTATCACTTTATATTACCATTTATTACTCATAAGACACGACAAATATGGATATTAGACAAGCTGCTGAACAACGAGCAGAACAATTAAGACTACAAAATGAGTTATTTCAACGGGAAAAAGAACGTCATATGAGCAGACATCGCACTTCTTCTGCTCCGATGATGCCGAAGGACTTTAACGGATTAACAAATGATGATATCAACCCAGAAAATAAAATTGAAGTCAATGAAACTTCAGAGAATAATCAAATTACTCCATTTGATCCAATATCAAGTGTGATTACTTCCTCTTCTCATATTTCCCCATACAAGGAGACGAACCAACGCTACAGCCTTAAGAGACAAGTGGAGCAGCAGCGTCAATCTGTACGAATGGCAGCTTTTGTCGATAATACACCACTTAAAGAGTCGTTAACTGAGATGTATCTGGATAATATACTTCAAGATAACGTCACTCCACGTCTCGCTAAGCTCGCTGCGTCAGAGTATAAGCTCAATGGTGCTCGCGCCAGAGCGAATAGTGGAGAGTACATCCGTCCACGTTGGATCCCTGACGAAGCGATGGAATATTGTCTCCTCTGTTCCACCTCATTCACTGTGATGAATCGACGTCATCACTGCCGCTACTGTGGAAATCTGGTCTGTGACTCCTGCTCTCTGCATAAAGCCTTACTCCCAATTGAATTCGGTCTGCGCGACCCTCAGCGTATCTGTAACCCATGCTATGAGGTGTTGAGTCCCTTGCAGTCGTCACTGATCAATCACCTTGCGAATCACGAGAGAGAGAATGAGATACAACCCATCGTAGACCCTGACGTAGCCTCCTGTCAGATCCGACGATACTCTAACCTTCCGTTCTCTCTCACACTAGGCTCTGAGATCAGAAAAGCAGCATACTCCGTGTATAACCTGTTTAATCTGAACTACCTGCAGGATAAGACCATCCCTCTCTGGCTGCTCGAGAGAGCTCAGGGTATCGCCTTCCTCACTGTGGCGAAGGCAGGTTTTATCTTCGCTCCTAAGATTGGAACTGGCCTGGTGATTTCTCGTCTGTCTTCGCCTTCTACTGCCTCGAATGACGTGCGATGGTCTGCACCATCAGCTATTGGGACAATTGGAGTCAGCTGTGGTCTCGTGCTAGGTGTTGATGTCACTGACTATGTCATCATCCTCAACACAACTGAGGCAGTGGAGGCTTTCTGTTCTTCAGGTCAAGTGACGTTGGGCGGTAGTGTGGACATCGCTGTGGGTCCTGTGGGCAGAAGTGGCAGTGGTGACGTGCATATCAGTGCTAACGGTCTCGCGTCAGCTTACTCCTACTCTCACTCCCGAGGAATGTTCGCAGGTGTGTCGTTGGATGGCGCTGTTATCATGCCACGACCGAACGTCAATTCTAACTTCTATGGTCGAACAGTGACGACAGCAGATCTTCTTCACGGTCAAGTACCACCTCCACGAGCAGCGAAACCTCTCTACCTCGCTCTACAGGAGGCACTATCTGCCACACCATCAGTGGAGCATCATCGACCATCGCCTGCAATGAAGAAACTGACGAATCTGGCTGTCTCGAACCCATGTCCTGAACCCACTCCCTCGATGAGCCAGCACATGAGACAAAGAAACATAACACGATCAGATGAGGACGAGGTAAAGGAGTCTGACGTCATAGACTTGCAACAGAGTAGAAAGAATTACTAACATAAGTGATGTCAGATAGGTCTGTGAGAAGAGTTATCTCTCTCACAATGAGTAATATTTGTTCAGTAGTAATAGTAGTACTAACACTCGTAGAATCTCTTTCGTTTATTATTTTTCATTGAATCCAAAGTAACAGTTTATTCATTCATTCATTCCCCTAACCTATAGGGCTCAGTATACTACGATACTGAGTCGTAGGATTGCTCACTCAATAGTTACGGTTTTGAGTAAGATGGGAAGAGGAAAACAAATGCCGTTGTTATGAATGGTTTATTTTAGACTTACAAGAGAAGCTCAGGCATTCGATGTGTTGTTCTGCCGATTCTATTATTATGCTCTCGTGTGCAGAGATGCTGGCTGACGACGTGTGTGAAGTAGCGGATAGAGGTGAGAGGGCAGGTGGGAGGCAGTGAAGAATGAAAGGCGATCATCAATCCGTTTACTTGAGAGGGATGAATCTGGAAGAGTTGGTGGAACCAATACCAGGACGGCCGTGACGAACTGGGCGGTAAGTGATGGAGAACTCACCCAAGTAGTATCCGACCATTTCAGCCTTGATTTCGACTAAGTTAAACACTTTACCGTTGTAGACAGCGACAACAGCACCAACCAACTCAGGTAAGATGATCATGTCACGAACGTGAGTCTTGACAGGCTCTGGCTTGTCCAAAGGACCAGCAGCTGTTGGAGAAATCAGTAATGTGAGGGGAATGCTAATCAAACAAGAGCGAGCAATAGAACTTACCAGCCTTGGCCTTAAGAAGCTTTTTCTTCAAAGCTAAGTGCTTTCTCTTCAAACCACGTTGTAATCTCCTGCGAGCACGAGCATGGACAACATTGGCGAATTCTTCCTGAGTCATGTCCAATAACTTCTCCAATTCAAGTCCACGGTAAGTGAACTTCTTGAATTGTCTCTTCTTACGAAGAGCAGCAACAGCTTCGATATCAATTTCTTCGGTTGACATGGTGTTTAACTTCTCTTGTTTTAGTCTTTTGTTATGATTGACTGTGATTGAGTGTCTCAACGCTTATCCACACAAACACTGCGCACTATACGCCAACCCGCCAGAATATTGCGCTGGTGGTTGTTTTGGTTTCTATTGCAAGGCTTTTGCTTGCAATACAACAGCGCGTAGGTGGCCGAGCGGTCCAAGGCGGTGGTCTTAAGATCCACTGTGACAATTCACGCGTGGGTTCGAACCCCACCCTGCGTACACTAAACTTTTTATCTTTTATTTATCTTCTTCTCATTCAACCCACAATTTGTCCCTCATTTTTTTGTTATAGATCTTGAAAGAATCTGAAATTGGTGCAAGATGGATTCTCTTGAAAAACTTTAATTTCTCTTCGGATAAAAAGTTATTTGTCCTTCTTTCATTTCCATTTCATCCTTGATTAAGTTTTTGGTTTCAACTCAAATGAAATAAGTAAGAATTAGTTTCAAAATTTTCTTTATATTTAATATTTTAAAAGAAAAATGACTATAGAGGTTGTCCCTTCGTTTTGAATTAATAGAGCATGACTTGAACTCTTTTCGCCACGTCATTTCCGGCACAATCGATCCACTCCTGTAGTATTGGAGTGAAATAATCTTGAAACTGTTTAGTCAAGCGATTAACTGTCATAGGAGGATATGTTTCCCCAAGATCTAACGAGACGCTATCGACAGACAGTGAGGGAGAGTCTTTGCCAATAAACCTCTCTAAATCTTTGGTATCCTCTTCGTCTGGTTTCGATCCCTCTTTCTCAGTCTTTTCTTGTTGCCTTGCCTTAAATCGAAGATAAAACTCTCGTCGAAGCTCTCTAAAAGGTTGAGCGAAGGGTGTGAATTTATATTCCTCCAATAGCGGTGTGCATTCTGACAGTGGGAACCACTGATATGTCTTACAACAAAGCAGTTCTGATGGCTTATATTCACCTTTGTAGCGCATTTTCACGCATGAATGTATGTAAAAGCCCATGTAGTAATACTGAAATCCATGCTTCTGACAGAACTCGATCTCTTTCAAGGCGGTATATTTCCCTAACACGAGATCTCGATAATCCTCGTCATAGAAGCAATAGACTGATGATAATCCTGACGGTAAAATATCAATCACGCCAACAGCGATGAGTGCATTTGTGTCTCTTATTCGATACAGCTGGTGATAGGTACCAAATTCAAAACCGGAGGATGAAGAATAACTCTTACGATTGTCAACAAGAGTTGATTCAATAAGAAAACGAGTAAAACCTTTCTCACTCAAGTCTTCTTCTTTATCACCATGTACTGTTACTTGATATTTCTTATATAACTGATACTTCTCTTCTGTGAAACTCGCTTTTTCAGTTTCAATAAAGATACTATCAGAAGAACTTTCATCACCAACTTCCTTCACTTTCTTTTCAGTTTCCATAAGATCTCCTTGAATCTTCTTCTCTTGAGACTGAAGAGGTAGCTCATCAGACTTTGTTGAAACTTTCTCTACAGCTTTCTCGAGATGTTTGTTAGATCTTCGAAGAACTTTCTTCTGAGACTTTGATGGTTGAAAATTATTCACATTCAAACGAATTGTATATGATGGGCAACAGGTACGATGTTGGATAGGTCGATAGAAATAATTTCCTGATCGTCGAAAGCCACGAAGCATGAGTTCTTCATAGTCAGTCGCAAGAATCTGTGGAGAGACAAAGCCATAGGATATGGAAGTATCCTCTTTCGACTTACAATACCCACATTCATGAGCTTGAATACCAGCAAGTTGAATCTTACTCCCTCTTGTTGGAGTTAAATCAATCCCGAAAAGTCTTTCCATCTGTTAAGATTGTTGAGAATAGAAGTTAGGAATGAGAAATTCTTTTAAATCTACGATACAATAACCATGTAGCGTATTGAAAAGAGATGCTCTCATTGAAACACACCCCAACAAAAACAACTAATTTTCAGGGAGAGAATCCAGCAGAGATCTTGATCTATCTGACTGTTATCGATGTTATCCATGGAGATGGGATGATGAGATGTTTCATAATTTAATTGAAACATTCAATTTTGATCGAAAAAGAATAGAAACAACAACAAATGTCTATTGTTCCACAACGTCGCATTGGAAATCAAGGATTGATTGCATCTGCACAAGGATTGTAAGTTAATCTCTACTCATTCATTGATTGTTTGGAACTAAAGGTGATTTTTCTAGGGGATGCATGGGTATGACAGCATTCTAGTAAGTCCATTGAAACCCACTTTTTTCCTCCTTCGCACTAACAAGCAAGTAGTGCCAGCGCTAGTGCCTCTTCTTCAGAGCAACAAGAAGCAGAATCACTTGCAACCATTGCAAGAGGTCTTGAACTTGGAATTAATTTGCTTGATACTGCTTGGATATACCAGGTAATCAATAATCAAATAACATCTGTACCAATGAGATGCTTGACTGTATTACTGATTAGATCAACAAAGATGGGAAACAATTATACAACGAAGAGCTTGTAGGAAAAGCCATCAAGATTCATGGTCGTGAGAAGTTTGTCATTGCTACTAAGTTTGGTATCGGGATTGAGAATGGGAAGTACATCACATCTGGGAAAGATGCTTTCATTCGCCAACAACTCTCTGAGTCTCTCAGCAGACTAGGCACTGACTACATCGACCTTTATTACATGCATCGCATGGACCCATCGACTCCTATCGAGGAGACTATGGAGACATTGAAAGCTCTGGTGAATGAGGGTAAGATTCGTTATGTCGGCTTATCAGAATGCACTGCACAAGAACTTCGTCGAGCTCATGCAGTTCATCCAGTGACAGCAATTCAGATGGAATGGAGTCTGCAGACAAGAGACATTGAAGAGTCCCTCGTGCCAGTGGCTCGCGAGCTTGGAGTTTCCATCGTCGCATACTCTCCGTTAGGCAGAGGTTTCTTAGCAGATTTAGCAGCTCTCGATTCACTTCCTGCCAATGATGCGAGAAAAACCTTCTTCCCTCGCTTTACTGGAGAGCTTTTCGAAGAGAACAAGCGTCGTATTGCCAAGTTCTACGACCTTGCTGCCCGTAAAGGATGTACACCTGCTCAATTGGCTTTGGCGTGGGTTCATTCGAAGGGCGATGACGTGATTCCCATTCCAGGCACGAAATCAGCGAAGAGAATCGAAGAGAATGCGAGAGCCTTATCATTGTTACCGTTATCAGCAGAGGAGATCGCAGAGATCGAGGCAGGAGTGTCAGTGGTTGGTGATCGTTATGCTGACATGTCAACTACTTTTAATCAACGTTAAGTAATCATAGTAATGGTGCCACTACTACACTCCATGTAACATTTAAAAAATTTCGTGGCATTCAATATCTGAGTGAGTGAAAATCAGCTGACGAGTCTAAGTCCTCTCCTTTAGAATCATAGTCAGATCATAATGTTGGGAGAATGAAAACCAGTGAGAAGCCGCTAAATCGTATTAATCGAGAAGAAACTGGTAAAAGGCTGCTCACCTTTGCCTTGAACGTAGTGTGATTCACATGCAGGGACGCTGATTGAGAATGAAATCAGTGAAGAATATCACAATTAATTATTTTACTCATGAAGCATCACCATAGAATGCACAATTACGATCTTAGGTAATAAGATTTAAGATCGCAGTGTTCCCTTCTTGCTTTTAAATGAAGTAATTTTCCAGATTTCTTTTTGCCACAAATTATTTATAAAATGAGCAATGCGATGGTGTGAAACCAGCAACTGATGTAAGCGATCATATCAACTCGGCATAGGGTAAAATGCCTTAGTAACAGCAAAAATCAGGGTCAACGACAAAGTAGGACCTTGAAAGAAAATAATTACAGCAAAGTAATTATGAATCTTCGTGATCTGATTCGGTGATATGAACACAAGCCTGTGTTAAATCAGAGTATGAACTAAACTGTGTGACACAGTAATAGCAGTAACAGTGATATTCGCGGAGATGTAAGAGTAAGGAATAAATGCGATTCTCAATTTCTTGGCACAAAGTCCTAAACATTAACATGAGAGAGGGGCGGTAGAAAGGAAGGAAAAAAGACTTACCTCATCTCCTCCTCTGTCTTTGAATGGATATCCCTAGGATGAGGAAAGGAGAGTCCTGAATCTTCCTGAATTTGCTCATCATTGTCGCTTGTGGTAGGGAGTAGACGATGTTGATATCTCTGATGAAGCGCCTTCGTTTCCTCAATTGAAAAGTTAATATCATTCCCTTCTTCATCACTGTTATTATCATTATCATCGTTGCTCTTTCTCAGGTCTAATTCATAGATAACTTTCACAATCTTTTCATGTTCTTTGTATCTTGTCGCATAAAAACTGAAAAACTGTTGTAGATTGAAAAACCGGGTTTCGATCTCTCTTGTCTTCTCTCTCCTTTGCTCTACTATGCGATGCTCATGTTGCTTCATGCCTAAGCCGGTCTTTCCTTCTTTCAACTGTTCAGTGAAAGGTAAGATGTCTAGAGGTTCAGTAATGCCAGACTCATTCCTCCCTAATCCCTTCAACTGTAAAACCCCAGGGTCGCTATTCTCTGACTTTTCAGCCTTCTCCTCGGTCTCCTTAGGTTGGTCAGACAGCTTATATCCAAATTTCTGAAGAAGTTTCCAACCAACATTATCTTTTTTCTGATCCAGTTCACCAACAGATTTACTTTCTGATTCAGGATGCTTTGGCACAAGAGACGTGCGCAAACCAGTTTCTAAAACAGCTGACATTAGTTCATCTACCTTTCTTCGCTTGTTTTTCTTTCCTAAATCTTCTTGTGGTAAATCAAACTGCTCAATAAGGGTGGAGATTGGCATGGCTTTGGAAGTCTTTTCTTCGCATTCCAAGCCAGGAATTGCTGACATATAGTCATCTTCATCTGTTAAAAGGGGAACTTCAGGCACAGAAGCAACATTGGTCTTCCGAAACCTCTTCATCCTCCTTCAACAGTATTAAAAATTAAAAAAATGGAGATTTATGCATAAAGCAATTGTATAATTAAATATAAAGGAATTGAATAGATTTAAATTGATTTTCGATTGAAATGAAAGTTATGGAACAAACACCGTCAGTGAAAGCTTCTACCTCTACTGAAGAGGAGAAATCCTCAACCAGACATGACTCTTCTTCTGCTACTCCAGCGATCAATGGCCCGTTAGTCTTTAGTTGTGGAAAGTGCCACACGATCATTGGCGATTCTTTGTCTCTTGTTGGAACTCATGCTCAATTGAAGACAATCACCCTGTCTGCAGCATCAAAGGTCACGAGAAATGAAAGTTTAATTACAAGCCAGTCCTCCATTGACAAAGGCAGTACATTTGTTGCCTTAATGTGCTATAACTGCTCCAAGATTTTGGGTAGATATTACATTACCACACCACGAACATTAGATGATTTGCGCGAAAAGTTTACATTTTTCGTCGATGATATAAGCAGCTATGAGTTAGGTAGACCTGAATATGGGGAAAATCAACCGAACGCAGGTCTTTCAGGTTTAGCCTCTTCCAACAACAGTGCCGTTTCAGAAGAGGTTGAAGTGGGTCTGTTGAAGGTTCAGCATGTAATTTTGGGTTTAGAAGAACGAATAAGAAGAATTGAAGACCTTCTTCAGGTTCAACCGCCACTAATGCCTTATGAAGAACTGCCAACTCAAATCGAGGAGGTTGGAAAGATTAAAGTCATTACTTCACAAGCGTTATCTGCTTTGACAGCAGTGCCATTAACTTCGAATTCTCAAACCGCAAACTCCACCAATATTGAAGAAAGTAATGCTGTTGATTATTGGACGGCAGATGCAGGTGACTCTTCTTCATCGGGCCAAAGAAAGAAGGCGAGGAGGTAGTAAGTAAAGGGAAAGGGAAAGTTGTGAGGTTGTGATGTTGTGATGTTTTCAATTGCTTTTTTAAGATTAAATTTTGATATTTAATTTCTGAAAAATCTTTTAGTTGTTGGTCCTATGATTGTTACATGTACGGTAGCCGAAAAGATTTCGAGGAGGAACGGATCTACGCGCGAATATCAAAAGTAATTCCTCTACTGGATAATCGATCTTTCAACTTGTCTCCGAACGCCACTGAGGGAGTAAGAACTCCAAACTTCTTGGGAAGTTGGTCGCCCTCTTGCAAGAGACTAATTGCACTTTCAGCAGCCATTTTCGCAGTTTGTCTAGATGTAAAATCACTAAGAGCTTCACATAATAATTGTCAAACTTGTACTTACCGATATCCTGGGTCTCCATTCTCAGCTTTGATTGTTCCGATCAACGAAACATGTCTTCCACCTTCATCGGTGCCCTCGCCGATCAATTTAAACTTGAAGAATCCATGATCCAAGATTTCTTGCTTGACATGACGATCCTCCTCTGGTAAAATTACTTTGAGCAACTTACGAGTGATCGTTCCAAAAGCTAAAAAATGGAAGAAAAAGTAAACTGCAGACAAGAACAACGCGATAATAGGGCGAGAAGCTTTCATTCGTTCATAAAAGATAAAATTTTGTCCGTATTTCCAGTTCAGTAAAGCGTTTGAACGATTCACGATTCTGGTATCTATCATTTGCAAAAAGTAAGGTGCTGTCCAAGCGCGTAAGGTCCAATCAAAGCCTGGGATATAACTGTCACGCGAATTTGAAAGGATGCCAACTCCTTCTCGAGTTGGAACCGTTGGACTATGCGACTTTGAGTCGCGTGGGTTGAGGAAAAACGGACTGCTAATGGAAACTAATTCGAGAATTGATGAATTTTCATAAGCCTCGATCGCTGATTGAATTGTGCCAGCACTGATCGTTCCTTTAGCATCCTCGAGGACAAGTCGAATTGCTGCAATGTGCCATCCCTTCTTTTTAAACTCATCGACCATCAAATAGACACCTAAATCTGCCGGAATTGCATCGATTCCACAACTGTGAACAATTTTGACTTGCTTCTTCTCACTAAAGATCTATAAAACCAAGAAAAAAAATCAATTGAAATTAACTTACGCTTCTCGATGAAATAGGTCAATGGAACGACGAATGAAAGATAATTCAGCAGCAACATCCACGTAATTAGTTCCTGCTTCTAAGCACGCTTCGATGATCGTGGTGCCAGTAAACACATAAGGCCCAGCGAGATTCACAACGACCTTCGTTTGACCCACTATCTCACGTAATCGATCAAAATCGTCCGCGCGAGCTTCGAATAATTGGACTTCATTCTTCAACTTTAATTTTCTCTTTACTTCTTCCAATGAATCGCGATCTTTTCCAGCAATTGCCCACTTGAGGTTTCCATACTGACGACTCACATACTCAGTAAATAACCTCCCCGTCAATCCATTGGCGCCATATACAATCAAATCCAAGTTGCGGCTCATCTTTTCAACACAGTCTACTAGGTAAATTCAGAAGAATCAATGCAATGATGTGATAAGGTGGTAAATATTTCTGAATTGAATGACAACAGAGTGATGGATTATGCATGCATTCACGATTCCACGGCAGCCACACACATCACTCGCATCCTAAATCGTCATATCACTTCAATTTTCATTTTGGATCTCGGTGATCTTGTGACTCTATCTTCGAGGGATTATGATCCTTTCACTCAACTGGGCATGCCCAAACCCTCGCTTGACTGCCGGTGATGCTATATTAATCAAAAGATTGTTGGCACAACGGGAGAAAAGAGAAGGGGTTAGATGATAGAGGAGTTATTTATCTTACAAGTACGATTTCGAAAAGACCAATGCTCGATTCAATATGGGAAATCTAAATTTTCTATTTCTGGTTGAATTTTCATTCTGTTTACATGTAACTAAAGATAGCAGAAATTGTTAGAGAAGCGGTGTAAGAAATCAATTAGAACACTTACTTTGGATCGGCTTGGATCTTTTCTGGCTCCTTCTTTGGGATTTCAGTAATTAAAACTTCCGTTGTAAGCACTAAAGCAGCAATGGAGGCGGCGTTCTCCAAAGCATTGATAGTAACCTTAGCAGGGTCTAACACACCAGTCTGAAGCAAATCTTCATAGGTGTTTGTAGCAGCATTGTAACCAAATCCGTAAGGTTTGCCTTTGCACTTCTCAACAACCACTTCTCCTTCAAGTCCTGCATTCTTTGCAATCTGCTTCATAGGAGCTGGTAAAGATCTGAACATGATCTCAACTCCAAGCTTCTCGTCCTCGTCCTGGGAGCAACTGTTAGTAATCTCGTTCTTCAAATTTTCATCAGAGGCCAAGTGTAACATGCAAGCACCACCACCAGCGACAACACCCATTTCGATAGCACTTTTAACGGAGTTGAGGGCATCCTCATAGCGTAGCTTCTTATCCTTTAACTCTGTTTCAGTTGCAGCTCCGACCTTAATGCGAGCAATTCCACCTCCTAAAGCAGCGATACGCTCAGTGGCCTTCTCCTTATCGAATTTGTTGTCTGTGGCATCCATCTCAGCTCTGATTTGAGCGATTCTCTTGGCCAAAGCATCGCTGTTAGCACTATCTGTGATGATGGTGCTGGTATCACGACCGATCACAACACGCTCAGCGCGACCTAACATGTCCATTGTTACACTTTCTAAAGAGATTCCCACCTCATCAGCAACATAGGTGGCACCAGTGGCGATGGCAATGTCTTGCAGGTAAGCCTTTCTACGATCACCGAAAGAAGGAGCTTTAATTGCACAGACATCCAACACACCACGTAATTTATTTACAACAAGAGCAGATAATGCCTCTCCGGTGACATCTTCGGCAACAATAAAAAGAGATTCCTTTGTCTTGACTAATTGTTCTAAGATTGGGATGAGATCAGCAACTGCCTGAATCTTCTTATCTGTGACTAAGATGCGAGGATTTGTGAATTCACAAATCTGTCTCTCAGTATCCTTAACGAAGTAAGGAGATAAGAAACCACGGTCAATGGAAAGACCTTCAGTGAATTCGATTTCGTCTTGTAAAGTCTGAGATTCCTCTACAACAGTAGAACCAGTCTCACCAACCTTGGCATATGCTTTCGCAATAATTGCACCCATACTATGACTGTTTGAGGCAATGGTTGCGATGTTGAGAAGGTCCTTATTGTCTTTCACCGGTTTGGCGATCTCCTTGACTCTTTGTGCAAGGCGATTAGCAGCGTACATGATACCATTTCTCAGTGAGACAGGATTTGCACCAGCTGCCACTACACGAATTCCTTGATTTACAATTTCTTGTGTCATTAAAGTGGAGGTGGTGGTTCCATCGCCTGCCTTGTTGTCGGACTTGCTGGCTACTTCTGTCACAAGCTTAGCACCGACATTCATCTCAGGATCTTCAAGCACGATATCTCTAGCAATAGTCACACCGTCATTGACAATCTCTGGAGGACCATAGTTTCTTTCTAACACGACGTTTCTTCCTTTAGGGCCGAGTGTGATCTTCACAGCATTGGCAACAACATTGATTCCTTCCACCAGCTTCTTTCTACTTTCCTCACGGAAAGAAAGCTTCTTGGCCATACTCAATGAAGATCGTTGAGTAAAGAAACTAGAAGGACCTATCATTTCCACTCGATTAGGGCATCATATCTAGGAGGGAGAGAAGATTCTCTAACCTGTTGGTCGGAATGCAACACAGAGTGTGGCATAAACAACGAGCAAGACAATGAACAGCTTCATGATTCAATCTAAAATAGAGGTGTAGAGTATGGATACAGCTCTAAATTTGAAGTTTCTGTATGAAGTTTCGATAGATTATTCGATAGCTCTTGTCTGATGATGCAATAGAAATACGCACATCAGCTCCTGCACCTTAGACAAGTTTCTACGCCGAAAACTCGAAATATCGAAAAACAATATTTGCTCACACAAGTTATGTGAGTTCTGTTAAAATTTGTTAACATTTAATACAACTTTGATATCGAGATTCACTATCTAATTGTACAGGGTTTTTTTGTGCTCTCTCTCTCTTTGCTGGTAAGAGTTGCTTGGAAGGAAGGTAACACTCCAATTTCGATTTACGCGCTGTGGAAAGTCTTTACAGTGAAGTCAGTGATGTCTTTACGAGGCAAGCATTAGCGGTTTCAAAAAAGCAAAGCCAATTTTACGATACAGCACTTTTTCTTTCCTTACAATAATTGTTATTTGTTTATAATTTCTCCTCGATCGAGAGCTTCAGTTTCACTGCAGAGGAGGAAGCTGGATGACTATCTGATACCTCTCTGTTCTCCTCTAATAAAACTGTACCTCCTAGATTCTTCTCTGACAGTCGATAGAAGAATATTAATTCACTCTTACGATTCCATAGAGCTTCCATCGCATCGATCACTGTGAAAGCTTCATCTAAGATCACCCACTGCTCTGAGCCTTCACCAGAAGATGCTTCAGCTGTACTAAACTTTGGAAAGATTATCTCCATGCGAGAATAGGCTGTCTCTGCCAGTTGAAGCTTTAGTTGGAGGAATTGCTTGAGTTCCCCGATGTTGAGCTCTGAGCTAACTTTGAGGTATGGTAAACGTAGAGAGAAGTCTGTGCTTGATACGCTGTTATTATTCATGAAATAAGGCAAAACTTCTTCATCGGGCTTCCACTATAGTCATACCATTGAATTTTATTATTAGGGGAGGAAGAGAGAGGAGGAGATGACTTACATGAGGTGCTGGAAAAAGAGCAAGAAAAACTCTCCTGCTCACAAAGGAGGATGGAGAAGAAGAGGATGATGATGTTTTTGCACTTTTATTGCTTCTATTCTGACGCGACTTATTACGATCTGAGGAAGATTGGAAGAACTGTGTGTGATACGTCGTTGGAATGCCTTTCTCTTTCATCTCTTTCTGACGTTGTTTAAACTCTTCAACCCTCCTCAGATATGCTAAACGATATTTCTCGATCTCAAACACCTGTTCGGTATCTTGGTCCACCACATCTGCAGATGCTGGTCGTCGCCCTCTCTTCCCCGTTACAGGAGGGACAGTTGCTGCGGGAGGGGCGGAGTTCGTTTGTAGTACATCTGACGTCGATTGGGTTCGCGCAAGATCTTCTGGAGTGCCATTTACCTCGACAGTCTCTGCGGTGGTCGTGTCAGGTTGTTGGTTGTCAGTGGTGGAGGATGTGCGGAAGATAGCTCCGCTGTGAGAGGAATCAGTTGAGGGAAGATACCTCTGAAAGGTTTGAATGATTTGATCAATGTTAGAATCTGCCTTTGATACTCTTCTAGATGATAGTTTTGCACGACATTGAGGGCAGCCATGTTGACTCTTCAGCTCTCTCATAGAGCGTTGGAAGCACAACGAGCAGAAGCGATGAAGACATGTTGACAATGTTATTGTGTTATCAAATATTCCCAGACAGATTGGACATCTCAACTCATCATATAGCAAGCGTTCTAACGTTTCTTCAGGTACAGTTACAAAATTTTCTTCCGTTTCTCCCTTCTCATTGATGATTGTTTCAGGTAAAAGTGGTCGTGGATTCTGTAGCTGTTGTACCACTTGAATCTGCTGTTGGTATTGCAGATAATTAGTTTTCCCAATTGGTTTATACTCTGATGACATTATCACTATTCATCGATCAGTCAATAATGCAAAAAATCTATGAAGCATCCCTCGCCGCTATGCCACCATCCCACTATTCCACTATTCCCCTATTCCACTCTGCCGTTATGCCGGTGTAGGGTTGTTTTCTGTCAATTTCTCTGATCATTTCATTCATTCGTAAAACCAGTAGAAGCTTCAAATATGATGGGATCTTTCACTAGACTAAGCTTTCTTTTATGTTGGATTGTACTATTATTACAAAGGTATTTTATTCTAGCTCAAGATGTTGAACCTTTCATACCAGAAATGGGAAGAACTTTATGCAAGTTTTTAGCACATAGACAAATTTTACCTAGACATTATATTAGAAATTGTGCTGAACCTGTCTGTACTTGGGATGATTGGCAACACGGTCTTACTAATCTTTCCACGATTCCCAGTAGTTTGACTGTGAATAACAGCGCTGCTTTCCTCGCTGCCAATCCCTCTCACAAGTATCGCATCGTCCTCAGCTACGGACATAACGGTTTCGGCAATCAACTATGGCAGCACTCTGTAGCCTTTATGATCGCATCGAATATGAAGGCGAGGTTCATCGTGGCAATGATTCCCGATCAGTTGAGTCCTGGTGGCTATCTCCCTCCCAATACTATGGCAGGCATGAGTGCGATGGAACGACTCCTCCCCGACGACTTTGAGTATGAAGCACTGCCCGCAGATTCTTACATTCGGCATCTTTGTGATCAAGAGACCTTCTACATCGCTGACAGACCAGTCGATTGGCGAGATCGCAATTATTCCACCAATTTCCGCCATAACCTTCATACACTGCTCGCAGATCCACGACCTCGCTGTCTAAAGCTCATTGGGTACTTCCAGAACCTACCTCTATGCGATGATGATGTGAGAAATCTATGGACGGATAGATTGCTAGGTAACTTCACCCTTCGACCCGGTGAGAACGATCTATCCATCTATCTGCGCTGCCTACCACGTCATTACCACTTCAACGACAAACACTTTTATGAGACTATCCTAAATAATACTCATTTCGATCATATTTGGCTTTTCATGGCCCCTGAATGTCCTACGAAGTTGTCGAATAACCCAGCGAAGGATGGCGCAGTCGCTGCAGTCGTCAGACTTCTCACTGAACGATACAATGCTACGAGGTAAGAGGATGGAGGTTATATTTCGCTCATGTAATGTTTTTATTAGGTGGCATCAATATCCTGGTGCTGACGACACCACAGCACTGTTACATGATCTTGCTGGTCTGACGTCATCGAAGAAGGTACGACCGCTGCTATATCTAGAGTTCTCTTGTCTCACTGCTGACATCACATTCTATTGTAGTTGATTCTTCCTCTTTCTTCATGGGCTTTTTGGGCGGGTTTACTGTCGAATGCCTCAGAGATACACGTCAACTCACCTCCTCTACACCCTCTCATGGATACTCGACCTCAGTACATATATCACAGTGATAGGGGTAATGCTTACTTCGGCAGGTATAATCGTACGACTAATGAGATAGAATATGCACTGACGAATGAAGGAGTGAAACCTCACGTCTATCCCCTCAAATC
>VKHI01000477.1:0-10807 GCA_015145745.1 Poterioochromonas sp. DS
CAAATAAATTTTCTTTTTCAAAGATGTCTTGTAACAGTTCTATTGCATCCATCAACATCTCTTCGTTCTCTTGAACACTCTGGACAATAATAGGATAATCTTCAGGGACAGAGAAAAAGAAATTTGATACTGAACGCGAGCTTGAAATGGAAGATTGAGTGCTTGATGGAGATTGACTAATCTCCTCGCTACATTCTTCCGCCTCTGTGGGAACAGAAATCGTAAGTTCTGACGGCTTCTTTCCGCGACTAAATGTCGGAGGTCTTCTCTTCACTAGATGCATCAAATCTGAATGGTCTCGAAGGAAGTAAGGATGAAAGAAACAAAACTTCGATCCTTTCTTTGCATCAGGATCAGGGATTCGTCGAAACCCATACACATTCAACTGTCGAGTGAAAGACAGAAACTTCTTCACTATGAAAATGCAATTGCACAGTCAGTTCAAGAGAGTGATCCACTGAGATATCTTTACTTACTATGAAAGTATGTGGGAATCAAACAATCCACAAAATTACTTTTATTGCATATTCTGAATCCCGAACCATCATCCAGCCATTCGATCACATCGTGGAAATCAGCAAACAGAGACAACCGAAGCTTCTGAGGGAAGAGTAGTTCTTCCTCCTTGATTTGACAACCTTGTACTCTTCCTTTCATTACACAAAATGTCACGATGACCAGCGTTGAAGTTTAATGGTTCATTTTAAACCTGACAAATTTTGGGAAAATCTAAATCACTACTTCTCCACCTCTTTCCCTTTTTCTTTTCTTCCTCCTCCATCTCCCCACACCTTACACAATTCAACTGCACCAACTTAGTGTATCTATTTGATACGGTGTTGGTGGCCTAACAGGGAACTTTTGATCAATTAAATAAAATAACAAAATTTTGTATTGTCAGCTGGGCATGTAGAGGTACGATGTGGTAAGTTGTAACAACTAAATACTTAAATATAAAAGAATATCAATGAACCCCGAAAAAAAGAAGGCAAAAGAGATATTTTAGACTTTAAACTACCTTTTCATACTCTTTATTATCTTTACGAGTACCAAATCAATAACTCTAATCAAAACCTATGAGAAATACCATATGATTTCAGCATAATAATACCCATAACTCGAATTTGAAAACAACAACATCAGAAAGGTTAAGCACACAAGAAATCATGAGAAGTTAGTGGTATATCTTTTCATAAATACCATTCACCAATTCTTAACAAGAAGGAATAAACAATGAGGAGAAAGATTTGAGATGTGAAAAACAACAATGAAACAGAAGGGGCAAGTTTAGATTGGAGGATTGAAATACGAATACAAACAAATAAATTTCTTCAAGAAAAATGTGCTGAATCAGTCCTTTCATCAGAGATATTTTTGACCTCGACTGAAATCCTGGTGGAGGATAAGCGAAGCACGGAGATCTAATATTGAGACCATTACTTAAAAGGATTCTTCAACAAAAATATCTTGTAGCAAGTGTAATGCATCAATCAATATCTCTTCGTTTTCTCTCCCAGAAAAGTTGTTATAGTCTTCAGGGACAGTGAAAAAGATCGAAGACGTTAGAGATGAGCTTGAAATAGAAGAATGAGCGCTACACGGAGATTGACTAATCTCCTCGCTACACTCCTCCAAGTCTTTTAAATCCTGCGCTCCAGCAGGCAGTGAAACCGTAAGTTCTGATGGCTTCTTTCCGCGACTAAATGTCGGAGGTCGTCGCTTCACTAGATGCAACAGATCTGGATGATCTCGAAGGAAGTAAGGATGAAAGAAACAGAACTTCGACCCTTTCTTTGCATCAGGATCAGGGATTCGTCGAAAACCATACACATTCAACTGTCGAGTGAAAGACAGAAACTTCTTCACTATGAAGAGGAAGGCCATAAGAGGAAGAAGCTGTGAAGCATGATATCTTTACTTACTATGAAAGTATGTGGGAATCAAACATTCCACAAAATTACTTTTATTGCATATTCTGAATCCTGAACCATCATCCAGCCATTCGATCACATCGTGGAAGTCAGCAAACAGAGACAACCGAAGCTTCTGAGGGAAGAGTAGTTCTTCCTCCTTTACCTGAACACTTTGAAGTCTTCCTTTCATCTTAAAAGATTGATCAGAGGATAGAATGATCAGACACAGATGGATTGTAGGTGTGTTGCAGTTGTTTTCCGATAATTGGAAAAATCTTGAAAAATCAAATCTGAAAGACAGCACTGTAAAATAAAGAGAAGACAGTACTAGGCGACGTAATTTTAAGAGAAAAGAAAAATATCACAAAATGACGCAAGAAGAGAAAAATATGTTATATCGTCTTAGAACGAGACTGATTGGAGCTTTCATTGGTTTTTTATGTATTACCCAATGCATGTTATCGTTTGAATTGAGAAGAGTGAGAATCGGAGTTGATTATGGTCCTCGGTTTATTGGTGTTGCTTACTCGGACATCTTTGGAGAAGTTCATCCACTCTTTGTGATCCATAACAAGAATAATCTCACAATGATTTCAGATCAAATCTTTAGATTAGCAAAATATCGAAGTGCGTCAGAGATTGTTGTGGGTATTCCATTGACTGGTAGAAATGCTGGAGATTTACAAAGAACCATTAATAACTTCAATGGTCAACTCTGTTTGAACTTCTCGAAAGTCTTGCAATCTGTTATTACTCATCGATCAAATGGACGATTAAAAGTTAAATTATTTGATGAACGATTTACTACAAGTGAAGCGAAGTTAAAGATCGCATATTCGAACTCGAAAGGCAAGTAAGTTCCTCAATACCGCCATCCTTTTCTCATATCTTTTATAGCCTCTGTGGATTCTATGTCAGCTGCTTGTTTATTGGAAAGATACTTAGAGGACAAAGGGAGAGGTTCATTGCTGGCTCCAGCTTGTTCTTATCCTCCTCCACCTGACCTCGAGAACTTCGACTATAACCTTGTCAAATGTCATATCCGAAAGCTTTATTTCAAACAAGGAATTTATGATAAAGAAGTCTTGAAACATATGCCTAAATTTGATAATAGTCTATTGGATTCGAATCTCGTAGATTATAGTGTAAGTTATCGCACTCATTCTGTACTAGTTTGATGTTTCGTTAGGAAGGAGAGGAACTAAGTGATAAAGTTCTGAAGAAGTATGAAGATTATTATATTCCACGAGGTTTCTTTGATGGGACTTCGTATGGAGATGAGGAGGAAGAAGAAGACGATGAGATCGAGGATGCGGACTACGATGTCAACGAAATAGTGGCGGAAAACGAAAACGCCGAAGATGATGATGAGGGTGTGGATGATGACGATGATGATGACGAGCAGGAAGAAGAGGAGAAAGAGGAGATTGTTATGGCTTCTCCTCCTCCTTCAAATCGAAAGCGCCCTCGGGGAATGTTGAAAAATCCTTGGTGGTTGAAGCCTTCCGCTCCTCCAGCTACACCCTAATAGGATTGGAGACGAAGAAGAGTCGAGACAGAGAAGTAGCGTGCACCTTTCTTTCAAATCAGAAAGCCCATAACTTTCTGATGAAGGAGGAATTCCACTTGCTCAGCTCGAAGATAAACACCTTTGTAATTCTGGCCTGCTGAAGCCAAAGGAAAATTATGATTACAAGAAAAATGACTTCTCTACCTTAATGAACTTATTCTGATAATCCTATTTATTTCTTCTTTCTCCAATCAACATATTCGTCCAAAAGCAGAGGCCCTAAAGAAGATATGAGTGAAAAAGCCTTCAAAACGCTAATGAAGTGACTTACATGCTCCATCATCCTCCCAATTGCTTAAATCGGCCTTTACTGTATGATTAAATTGCAAGAAAGATTCCCATTGATCTAAAGTGATTCTGGTATGACTGCATTGTTGTAAGAAATCAATGAAATAGGTTAAATGAGGAGCACGATCTTTATCCAATACAATTGGCATTAATCCTACTATCATATCCTTTTCAATGGTTTTATGTGTTCCTTCTAAAGAAAACTTAAATGAAAAGCGATAGAAATCTGTACGCAAATAAAAGGTGGAGAGTGTGAGACAATATTATGAGGGTTAGGGAGAATTTGACTGACCTCTAAACTCAGATCTTTCTAAGAATCCAGGATCTAAAGCTGGTAGATAAGCTTTAAAACCATTAATATCACTAATATTTATTTGTTTACAACCATTCAGAAATTCCTCTCTTGTAAGTTGACCAGCTTTAGCTGATGAACCTAATTTCCAGACTAAGACCAATGCTCGAACATCAGCAGCTGGATCAATCTCCAATAATTCACAAAATTTTGCAATACCTTCCATTGTCATAATATCATGATCATCAGGATCACAAAGAGTATTGAATAAATCCTCTGCTGCTGCAGTATTAAAGGATGGAGTAGAAGAAGTTCCTGTTTTCTTTGCTGTTGTTTTCCTGGACATTTTTGTTGAAATTTGATAAGCAATGACAGGAACTGCAATACAAAGGATCGTTAGGCAATAAGTCTGGATAGATGAGAGTGGAATGATTGAAATAGGAGAAATTTCTTAATAATCTCAGACAAACTAATAAGTCAATCGTGTATCATTCACGTTTTCTTAACATGATTCCGTTTTAGAACGTGATACCGTTTTCTAAACGTTAACCACCTCGTTACTGGAAGCGTTCTTGTGATCAAACTTTCGCGGGAACTTTCAATATTATTGGCGTTCTTATCTCGACCTTTGTGTGTGATATATCTTTTGCGTTCTCCATTAATAGAGGTATTGAAGGTACCTTTGACTTAGTGTTGAAGATGACGCGGATTTTTTCCCGCTTTCACTGCTTTGTTTTCTGTGTTGTATTGTTATTATTAATTCAGAAAACAAAGCAGGACTCTATACTTGAAAAATTATCAAAAAGTTTACAATTTACTCATAAAGTTCGAAAAGAAGTGAAGGAAATTGGAACATCAATCAAAACACAACAATTAAAATCAAGTCTTCTTCCCGCTGTTCAACCGTTAGAAACGGCATACTATGTTCAAACCATTAAAAGTCCAGGAACGTACAGTTCCACTGCAACAAAATCGAAATATTCTATCTCTAGTACGGGAACAGTTATTATTAATTCGAATTCCAATAACGTCATCACCTATTACATGATTTATAACCAAGCAAATAACTCGATCTTTGTTCAAAACTTTCAAATAACATCAGATATAATTGATTTAACTGATTTCACCACTATTACCAGCATTCAAAATCTTGATTATACAGTTGGACCACTTACTTTTTATTTACCTAATAACCAGATAATCACATTGACTTCTGTTACCTTTTTCACTCTAACCGCTTCTAACTTTGTTTTTTCATCACCAACCATGCAGCCGGTTACTGCTTCGTCATCATCATCGTCATCATCTTCTGGTTTGGATAGTGGTGTAATCTCTATCATCGTTGTGATAGGTACACTTACTTGTTGTTCAATCATCTTTTGTCGTTATTATCAATCCCTTCAATTAAATCGTGATAAAGTTGCGAAAGAAGCTTTAGAACAACATACAAGAGAGAAGATAATTAATAGTCGTACTCCTAGTAATAATTCTAGTGCTAGATCGAATGCTAGTCGTCCTTCTTCGTCGTACAGTAAGAGAAGTACTCGAAAAGTTGGAAGTTTTGGAGGTACTAATAGTCGTAAAGGATCTGAGAAAGGAAGTAAAAGAATTACTAATGATTTCCTGACAGAAGATGAACAACTTGCATTAGCGATAGCTGCATCAGAGCAAGATGATTTTGAATCTCATCTTTTCACTTCCTCGACACGAATTCATCGTAATACACATTTAAAAGATGACGATGATGAAGAAAGTTGTTTATCGAATGGAATAAATGATGTGCGGAGTGCGGAAGAGGCTGGAAGTCCCGAGAAAGGAGAGATGCGAGGTCGTGTTCGAGAGGCCCTTCGACCAATTCTACCTGCCTTACCTGAGGAAGCATCGGAAATGACAAGTGGTAAAAAGAGTGAAGATTTCTCATCCCATGAAGTAGCTTATTCCGCTCATATTCTCCGAATGGTTCAGCTGTGAAATTTCTTTCATTTATTCCTTTTTGCCCTCATTTTTGTGACCTCAGTAGTAGGAAGAGAGAAAGTGTTGTTCATTTTTATGTTTTTTTTTTTTTTCAAGTAATGTAGTATTGTTGGTATGTGTTGTGATGAATGATGTTTGGACAATTTTCCTTCTTTTTTTTTCCCCCAATTCCTTCTCTACATGTTATTCCTTATTCTCATTCATTCTTTACCGTTCGAAAAGATGAAGAAAATGAATGAAAATAGGATTTACTGTGAGCATCTTCCCACGTTTTTTTCTCCCCAGTGATGTGAATGTATGCATGTATGTATGTATTGATGTTTTGTATTCCAAGGTTTTGCAGTTCTCCTTCTTCTTCTTCTCTTATTATTATTATTTTTATTGTTATTCTTACCAATGCTTCATTTCATCGAACAACACTAAACCTCTCCAACCTTATGAATTATGTAACTAAACCTATCGATCGCTCATAAATCGCATATGATTCATCTCTTTCTTCATTTATTCAAAGCAATAGTTCTCGAGCTATAAATGCCAATAACCTTTTTAATATTATTTTATTGTAAAAGGATAGACTTATGAGTATTATTCACATATCATATCCTATCTCTTAGTATCTCTTAATGGGCCGAGGATGAAATAAGTAAGAACAGAGGTATGATATGTGGTAATACAATGAAGAGGAACAAAAGAGAGAAGAAGATTGTTTGATGTAAAAGTGAAAGAAAGAGATTGCATCCCTTGTCAACGCTGTTAAAGGACAACCTCCACATTTCTATGGCTATTGTTAGTGTTGTCCTCTGAGCTACGACTATGATCGACTGATACGAGGGAGTTTCTATCTTGATTTTGATCTCTTGGTTCACTACGATCAGAGTGACGATGACCTCCTTTAATTGCTCCTGCAACATGATGACCACGAGTGTGAGCATGCGCCGCATGCTCCTTCACAGCGCGTTGTTGAACATTTCGTAAGAGATTTGTCAACTGATCGATCGTATTCGTCATCTCCTCCACTCGTCGATTCAAAGTATCGCGCTATTAAACCACGAATGAGTATTAACTCTACCTTATTAAGCGATATCTTACCTCCATAGTTAACTGAGAGTTCTGACGGGCTAATGATCGCATCACAGCTTCTTTGGTCTCTAATACAATCATTTGAGCTTCTTTCGTCGCTTCTAACTCCGCAACCAACTGTGACACTCGTCCTTGAGCAACTTCGAGAGATCGAGAAATATTTTGTTCTCTGTGAAACGAGATACAAGCATTATAACACAATAACAACAAAGTTAGCTTGACTCACCTATCCGTGAAGGTCATATCTTGTAGATGAGGTGGCAAAGCCTTAGAAGACGCTGGTGATAATGCTCCGGCTTTATCTTTATACCCAAACCATGTAGCAAAGAATCCTTTATTCTTCTTTCCCTTTTTCGTCTGAGACCATAGTTTCATCTGATGAGAAGAGAGGTGAGGAAAAGCAAGGGAAAATATGCAGATAATCTTACATAAGCATCTTCTAATTTATCTTCAATAATCGTTCTTGCTTGTTGTTCTTGTGTTAATTTCATCATTAATACCTGAACATGAAGCTCATATTCTTCTCTAAGTTTAATATACTTCTCAGCATACTGTTGTGCTGATTCTTGGGCATGTTTTGTCTCATTCTGTTGATCATTAATCGA
Source organism: Poterioochromonas sp. DS (assembly GCA_015145745.1). Taxonomy (NCBI): domain Eukaryota; class Synurophyceae; order Ochromonadales; family Ochromonadaceae; genus Poterioochromonas; species Poterioochromonas sp. DS. Next base: position 7,723 of record VKHI01000477.1, read on the forward strand.
TCGCGTGAGACCACGAATCTCTTGTTCTAGCTGTGAATTAAGGTAAAGACCGTGTTTATTCAGCTCGTTAATGCTATTGCCACGTCGTTTACGCTCAAACTCAAAGTCTTCACTGTCATCATCGTCGCCTTCCTCATCCACTTCTTCTTCGTCCCATTCGTCGTCGTGACTTCGAGATCCCTTATGAGCGTTAGCAATTCCCTCGCTTGACTTCCGTCGCTCTCGTCCGTCTTTATTATTATTTTGATGATGAGGATGAGGATGGCTATTCCTGCGCTCTCTCGTTGGTGGTGTCTCAATTAGAAGAGATGAATGAGCATGTCCATTCCCTGCTAATCCAACACTATCAGAGGAACTAACTTGTAAAGAAGCCGTCGCAGAGGCTGAGGACTTTGTTCTCTTCCTCTCTAAGACAATATTATCCTGTGAGTCATTAGGATCTATGGATTGACGTTTCTTCTGCGATAATGCAACTTTCAACATCTTTTCCTCTAATTCAGAGATTGTATGCTTCAATGCCTCTGCTTCAGTCATGATTAAAAGACGCTGCTCATGTTCTTCTTTCGATCTTATTCGTTCCATCTCTAACTCTTCTTCTAATGCAATAATCTTTGCTTTCAGAGTAGCAATCTCTAAACGTTGTTCTTCATCTTTCGACATGAAATCATGATCTTTCAAATAAACAACACTTTGACGGTTGTTATTATACGATGTTGAATCATCATCGTTACTTCCTGTATCTGTTGGTGTGTTTAAATCACCTGGAATGTCAGATAATCTTAAACGATTTTTTAATTGAAGGATTTCTTTACGTGCTTGTTGTAACATTGCTTTTAATTCTTCAACAGAAAACTCTTCATTAATTCTTGCATTATTTTTAATTCTTTTCGCTCTTTCACCAAATCGTAAGGTGGAGATCGTCTCTGGTATATGTCTTGCATCGGGGTTACAACAAATGATTAAAGTTGTTTTACTATTACCACCTAATGCATCGGTTAAAATCATTGTTAACTTGGAATCACGATAAGGAACATGACTAGAACCATCACAAAGTGCATTAATGACCATACCTAATGTAGTTAATGAAGAATTAATGTTTTTCGCCTCTTCTAATCTCATTCCACTAGCGCCAGTCTTTGAAACCTTCTCTGAACCAGCTAAATCAACTAAAAATAATATCCCTCGTTTATTTCTACCTGTTGATAAATTTTTCTGATCAATAATAATCGATACAATCGAATGAGAACGTGATGATTCAGCATTCATTAATGTTGGTGCAGTAATACGATTTGCTTTACCAACTTCAATGACACGTAATACACTCTCACGATCTGTACAATAGACTTCGGTAATATCTTGTACAATAAACCCATTATTACGGGTTTCACGTATTTTCAAGTTAATCTGTTGAGGGTTTAATAAATCTCGAATTTTCTCACAATAAATTTCATAAAATGATAAAATGACTTGAAATTGTATATTGGAATCAGCTTTATTAATTTCTTCAAATAGAGCATCAACACAACGTGGTATCACACCTTGAGATTCAGGATCCCAGAGGGATAGACCTTCCATTGTATAGGATTTACCAGCAGAGGTCTGACCATATGCCATAATAGTTCCATTAAAACCATCCATAACTGATGTTACAACACCATTTACTTCTTGAAATACTTCTGTTTGAGTTGAATCAGAGCCGAATACCTATAGGAAATCGTATTAGGACTAGAAAAGAGAGGTGTTAATGATGGTTTTTTACCTTATCAAATGTGAAGGATTTTCCATCACTTAGATCAGACGTAAATTCAATTTCATTTCTTTGATCATCAATTTTATAGGTATCCATTGAAAGTGAATGTCTTGAACCAGGTTTATAGGAATCTCTATCTCTACTTGGTGGACGAAAACGACACAACACTTTAATAGAATCAGCTGAAGGCGCAGGAATGGTACCCGCACTATCATTATTTGTCGTAGCAACAGATGCAACTCCTAAACTACTTCTTCTTCGATTGGACATGTTGTTTTTTGATTTGATTTGAAAGCTGTTAAGGAGAGACACTAACGATTTATTAATAAACGACTAAATAAACAATGTGTGATCTCTTGAAACAAAAGTTCAAAAAATGAAACAAATGAAAAACGAAAGTAATCTAAAACTCACTAAATACAATTTCTCTATCAGATAAAAGTTACTTTTACGAAAATACTCCATCTTTCCACCTGCTGGCGTAAAATTGCGCGACAGAGGATTACGTGTGATCGAAGATACGAAGAATCTTCCTCTGATGACATCAATTGCTTGTTGTGCAGGTTTCGTTGATGAAGGAACCCCTCAAGGAAAGATCGAAGTCTATGATAAGATACCATGCTACATTACCCGACCTAACAACGACCAACAACAACAACACACTCTTCATCCTCATATTGCTGTGATTGTGGCAACGGATGTATTTGGATTCAGTATCCCAAATACTCGACTGATTGCTGATTCTTATGCTAAGGAAGGTGGAGTAATTGCTGTTGTTCCAGATTTATTTGAAGGAAAGGAACCTCCAGCTGACCTTCTTGATACAATTAACTCCTTGTCAGACCAGATTTCAATCTTCTTAAAGATTTATGGTGTTTTACGTCTAATTTGGTACTTTATCCCTTTTATTATTAGGGTTACACCTCAAGATGGGGTCAATCGTATTGAGAAGGTTATTCACTATTTGAAAACCAATCACGGAATCACTCATGTCGCTGTTCAAGGATACTGTTGGGGAGGGAGAATTGCCGTAAACCTTGCCCAAAAGGACGATTTGATTGATGTCTATGCATCAGCACATCCCGGTGGTCTTTCCTTACCGAAAGACATCGAAGGCTTAAAGAAGCCTGGATGTTTTGTACTCCCTGAAAAGGATTTTGAGATCAAGGAGAAGCAAGTAGCTTTAATTCGAGATATTTTAACGAGAAAAGATGAAGAGAGTAAGGTATCTCATCCATCGCTTGTTAAATTTTATCCAAACATGGTACATGGTTTTGCTGTGCGAGGAAATGAAAAAGATCCTGAAGTTAAGAAAGCTCGACAAGATGCTTTCCA
>VKHI01000477.1:10907-24159 GCA_015145745.1 Poterioochromonas sp. DS
AACATGGTACATGGTTTTGCTGTGCGAGGAAATGAAAAAGATCCTGAAGTTAAGAAAGCTCGACAAGATGCTTTCCAAACGTCATTGGACTACTTTAAAAAAGTTTTAAACTTTTAGACTGAAGAAAGATACGAAGATCTCATCATTACTAGATAGTAGCTTTCGAGCCTCTCGATAGAATTTAAAATCGGTAGGTTTAATATAGAGAAATGTGAACTTTTTACAACAAAATAAAAATGAGAAGAATTCTAAATTAGTTGATACTCTGTTCTACCGTCATTGTCACTTATGAAATCATTGTCACTCATGATCTACTTTTCATAATTATGCGCTACTGGCTTTCCTTTTCTCCTCCAAATCGCACAAAATAAATATATATAAATATGACAAATAAACTTACAACATTCCTTCTTGGAACCACTGATCATCATTCTCCTTTACAGATTCTTAGAGGAAAAGGAGATATCTTGAGAATTATTTGGGTCTATGCTTGCTCAGAATGGTGGTCTTACCATATTCAACAATATCAAATTCCGCATCTTTATGATCCTTGTAATAATCTAGAAGAAAGCGATCCTGACAACATCGCTGATTTGAGAAATCATCAATTGTTTACTCGAAAGAAGTTTTTCGACTGTCCTTTGGCCATAGTTCAAGACAATGTCTCATTCCCACCACTTGGAAGTGATCCAGATTCCGATGAGCCGATCTCGGTGAATATGATGCCTTTCGATCTATTTGATCCAGTGGGTACACTTCCTACATATCTTTATGGGTATTTGGAGCTGATAGAGAGTTGTCGAAAGTACGTGAAGGCGTATTCGGACATGCAATACATCACAGGAGAGAAGGGATATCCGTCTGAAGGCAGCTGGAGAAGTGACGGAACAAAAAGAGTAGACTATACAGACCCTAAGAATCGTATCGCCTACCTTACCGTCGATGAACGACCCGTATCAGAAGCGGGAAGATCGCAGCGTCGAGGAGGTGTGCATGTGGAGAGTCCAGGTGCTCTGAGAGAGAAGGAGATCGCTAATAAGAGCAAATACACTCCAGACCTGTCCTACTACCACCCATGGGGATCGGGATTTGCCACAACGGAGTACTTGGTAGGAGGTATCTTCATCGCATCGAATGTGAGTGACACGACAGCAGTGTGGAATACTCGCATTCATGACACGTTTGGTGACATCATCGGACCTCACGGGTCTTTAGAACGGATGAGAGAATTGTTGGGACCTGCGACGAAGCGTTTAGCGGCAGGAGAGTTGGTGTGGTTGAGCGATCGCACTCCTCATGAGTCACTACCTTTGACAGATAGTTCAGTGCGACGACAGTTCTTTCGTCTCGTGGTGGGAGAGATCGGGATGTGGTTCGCTGATCACAACACATTGAATCCGACAGGCTATCCTGTCCCTGAGTCAGTTCCGATCATCAATGGGAATAAATTCGAGGTAGTAGGAAGGAAGGTGCCACTAGTGTGGGAATGTGGTGATGGGAAGGAGATAGCAGTAGCACGAGAAGAAGTGGGATTGCGAGAGAAGTTATATGAAGTCGGAGTGGGATTCATTGCAGATGAGCTGTTGAGGATAGGAATCTATAATCGTGAACTGCTACGTGAAAATCATGATAAATGGCAGGAATTAGTGATGTCATTATTGGATGAGAATTATTATAGCCCTGAGACACGTCGCTTCATCTACCATTCTGTTCATTCCGTCTTATATAATGAGGATGGTGATGAGATTGGTGAAGATGAGTATGATGAAGAAGATGACGACTTCTTTCACCAAACTCAACGACAAGATGAGCTCTTGCTGGCTGAGGACGATGGAGACCTTTGGCCTTTATAAAGGACTGATAAGTGATAATCTTTGCAACGAAATGGAATGATTGGCTGAGTGATTGCGTTAATTTTTGTTATAGTAATGTCACTTTTAATTACTTCCTTTTATTTTCTCAAATTTCTTTGAACTATGATGAAATATGGAAACCAAATTAACATACTTCTTTACCCCTAACTCATAGGCTACATATCCATTCATTTAAGTTTCGACAATAAAAGAGCTTATTCCATACAATGTAAGAGGGTAGAATTTCCCCTCGCAGTTGGATAAAGTTCATAAGTTCAGAGTTTATCGAGGGAAGCAAAGAAAAGAAGGTTGATACGCATTTCCTTATTTGTTGATTTAAGCATTTGTATAAATTCTTACTGGAAGTTTTGCCGGAACAATAAAATAACCAAAACTTCTTTAGTGATCAAATAACAACCAACAATCTATATCAGAAAGAGATTTTATTTGGATAAAAGATCCTTTTTAAGCACTCTTTCAGTAGATTTGAATGGCATTTCTTGCCTTGTTTGCTGCAATCCCAACAAAACCAAAATGGAATCAACAAAAGGTACAATCAATTAAAACAGAATTCTTTACAAGACCTAATGTGAAAATATTTTTAAAACATTTAACTTTTTTATTAAATAATATACCAATTGATGAAAATGATACTTATATTCTTGAATTAAGGGAAGCTGGTGAGCGTATTGGTCTACGGATACATCAAAACCTCGATGGTATTATTGAGTCCGTTGATACCGATGATGACATTACCATTAGCTCTGTTGGGGAAAGAAGTAGTATTACGACAGGTATGAACAGTATTAATAGTAATTATACCAATCGCAGTAGCCACAGCAGTATCGCAGAGGCGAAGAATGCGCACTACTGGAATGACCCTTTACCCGCTGATGATCCTCAATTAAGAACGATTATGCATGAAATTGCATTAAAATCATCAGTTTCTGCGAATATTTTTCTTGTTGAACAGAAAAGAGATCGTCTGATTCATGCATATGTCACTTTATGTGGTCGGGTGAAGAGAAATGTTATTACCAATAAGCTAGATGATCCTGAAGCGACAGATGCTGCAAAATTTTCTGAATTAAAAGGATTATTTGAAATTAATTATTTCCATTCTTCTACATTTAATGATATTGTTTATCCGAATAGAAAACGATTACAACAGCAGTTAGAAGAAGAGAAACAACTTGCTTCTCCTTCCTCAACCTCTTCTCTCTCGCCGGTGCGTAGGAGACCGAAGGATACTTTGCATGGGTCTAGAAGTAATGATAGACTACACTATCAGTCTTCGTCGCCATCAAAGACTGGACGAGAGAGACGAAATGTGCTGAGAGACAGTGCCTCACTCCACTTCCATTAATAATAACAATCACTTACTAACTATTATTGGGTACCTGCCATTTACCAAGTCTGAAATTGATAACACAACCTCAAATAAGATATATTTATCGTTATTATGATGAAATACATCTTTTCCTACTTCTCTTTTTTTTTTTTTTTTTTTTTTTTTTCCTTTTTTCTTTTTTCTTTACATGGATTCTTTGTGTATGTTGATGTAATGCTTTTCCGATGCTTTTTCTTGTAGTAACTCACCCTCTACCCCTCCTCTATTTTTTTTCTTTTTCTTTTCATTTGGTAGTTGTTTTTGTTTTTATTTGTTTCTTGGGCAATGTTTGTTCGTCGTCTTCGCCTCAATTTTGATACTGCATCCCCTCCACCTGGCTGAACTCATATTACACGTTAGATGAAGAGATATAGACACATATCGTATCATTTAACGTTCTTGGACTCCATACCCTCCCTGTTCGTTCTCTTAGTTCCACTTTGCACTCTTTAATTGGTTCCACATAGAGACTGTTCATAGATTGAAAGTAGTTCTGTGGTGGTGAAGGTACTAAGAATGTATATGTAAAGTATAGTATTTCGCGTGGTTTATGATGTTGTCCATCATAAATCATTGTGAGAATAAATGTAAAAGTAAGAAAAAAAAGGGGGGATTGTAACTACTAATCAGTTATTGCTTCAGACTTTTGTAGGAGAAATGAAGGTTACAATTTTTTAAAAATAATTCATAGAATGTGCAACCAACTACAATTTAAAGGTCATTGAAAATCAACAAATAGCGAAGGTGAATAAGAATTATAATCATCATATAAGAAAGAAAGCTGTACTATATTTTCACACAGAACGGATGATATAAAGGGAAATCAAAAAAACATTCGCGATGGTCCTATATAAAGTAGATATCATCACAGTGCAAGGATCGGAACTAAACAAAAGGAGGCGATAAAGAAGCCATTATATTCTACTTGGATCCGAATAACCTAGAAAACAAAAAAGAAAAATGGAAACTAACAATTCATCGATGAAGTACAATCACTAATTCATTATTAAGATTGGTTGAAATAAATCTTCTTATACTAAATCTTGATATTCTTCTGCTTCCTCTGACAGACTAAAATCCCAGTCAGATCCTAATTCAAACTCATCGTCATCATCATTAATAAAATTATCTATTGCCACATCAACAATATCATAATTTTTATGCATAGGAGAATAAGAGGTAGCAGATGAAACGAGAGAGGCAGTATCAAGAAGTTTGGAGTGCCCAGCGACTTTCTCTGCCTCTCCTTGATTTTTGGTCTTTATCTTAGATTTTCTGATAGTCTTTCGTTGTTCTGCTACTCTTTTGCTATTCTTCTCTTCATCCTTCTCTTTCTCTTTATTAGTTTTATTTTTTGTTGAAATTGGTTCTTGTCGTTTAATAAATGGAGTATTCACATCATCTGAATCCTTTTCTTCTAGATCTTTTATTAATTGTTTTTTGGATGCTTTCTTCGGTACCTCCACGGTTTTCATGTTCTTCCTCTTCTCAAGAGCCTCTTTTGTTAACAATTGGTTTTGCGATCCACTAATATCTCTTTTTCTTGCAAAGGGAGTAGGTGATTGACCATTCTCTGATTGTTGAGTCTTCTTCCCAGTTCGTACCAGTCGAGCTTTCTCTTCATCTTGTTCTTCCTTATCCTCAGTTATATTCGCATATTCTTCCAGTTTCATAATTCTTTTAATTTTATTATAAAATACATTGAAGAACAAAACAAGAAAAACTAAAATGGTTAAAACAGATACAGCAGATATTAAATCAGAAGACCAAAATACAAAATGACCATCATCGGTGGATGATGTTGTTGTTATTGTTGATGATGGTATTACAAAAATAAAATTTTCCATACTTAACGTCATAATTTTATAATTTGGTAATATTACTCTTTGATTATCTGTGAATAGAAGTGTTAAAGGGTTTGTTGAATAACCTACATTACTTATATCTTCGATCTCAGAAAAGAGAAGAAGATCAAAAAGATCAGTATCTGTATTAAAGTCTGTGACAGTTATTTTACCACCAGCTATTGGTAATATTTTATAATGATTGATTCCTCCATTCCCTGTGACTGTCACAGGATCAGCAGTGTTAATTATGATTTGTTTTCGAAATCCTTTGAAGGAGTATGTTCCTCCACTAATGATCTGAAAGGTTTTGTAAGTTGTAGAAAACTGATATTGAGCGGTTGGAATTTGAGTTGGGGAAGAAGACGGTTGGCTTTCATTGTGGGAGGGTTGTGCGGTGGGGATAAGTGTCGGTGATCTCGTTGGGTTGTAAGTAGGAGCGGATGTGATGATCTTCGTAGAAATTCGATTCGTTCTAAATGATGGTGTTAATCCTTTGAAAGTAAAGATGCTATTTCCTCCATTAATAATGGTATTTCGATATGATTGAAGTAATGAGGTGGTGAAGTCGCTTTGTATATAGCGATGATAAGAGTATTTAATATCATCAATAAATTTTCGGATTAAATTCAAAGATAGGAAATGGCTATTTATGTTATTACTATTATTATATTTATTACTTCCCATATCATGGAGAGTATTTGTATCGTCGTTGATGAGAAGTTCATCTGATAGAGATGTCGAATCTTTGCTGCTGTCAATCGAAGTTTCGAGGAGAAAATTTTCCTTAAATAATGATTCTGATGTTATAACTGTTCCAAATATAACAGCCAGAAAGAGTAAAGAATACATTTGTTTCTCACCCTCTCTCAATATCTTTTAAATCTCACCACCACATAGTGTTTCAAAAGCAAAAGAAAAGAATCAATCGGCAGGAAATCTCCACCAATAAGATTAATAATCGCCCTGTATGAACTCTTTGCAACCTCAATTGGTTGCACAAGTGGTGGATCTATCGACAAAAGAGATGATGAAACAGTTGATGGAGATGACAATGATATCAACAAAACAATCTCCTTGCATTTCGAAGTTCTGCAGATTCGAAATTTCGAAATTTCGGAGATCTATCATTGACCATTTCATTAATAAACCACACACAACAAAAAACAAAACAATTCCATTATAACAATTGAATTAATTATTTGAACAAAACAATCAATTAAGAAATTGTTCTTCCTTGATTCTGATTAATAATAAACCTATCCTAACCAATTACATTCAAATATCTTCTTCGTTGAGAGAAAGCTTATAACATCTGCACTTTAGAACAAGGTAAGGGTTGATAGTTCTTCTGTATTTTTGAATCTTCATTTTTGAATTTTGTTTTTCTTTTTCGTTCGAAGGAATAAATAATATGAATAAGAAAGTACTTCGAACAAAAGAAGCTGTTGTACCATCAACTATGGATGAACAAGATGAATTAAGTTCATCAGAATCTGAAGGAGAGAACTTAGCCATGCGTGCTGTTATGTCCTCCAGAGGTATTGCCACTCAATACAATCCTACCGGCCTTGAAAGAAAGAAACCACGTATCCCATGGGATCGCAACCCTCACGGAGATAAAAATGGATTAAAATATGCTCTTTTATCCGTCGTCAATGATCATAGCTTCCATATTGATGGTCGATTAATGGAAAACTTTCGTGAAGTTTCTCGTATTCTATCATCAGAAGGTAGTAAATTTGAGAAATATGAAGGGATTGAACCATCTGGTGCACAAAGAAAATTTAATGCAATATTAAAAGATGTTGCAAGTACATACTATATTAAAGAAAATGGTGAATTTGAAGGGGAAGAAAATGCTGAAGGATTTGAAGCTTTAGCAATTAAGATATTAAAAGATATTATTAATCGTGAAAAAGCGAAATATACTGGATCAGGACAGAAACCACCACGTGCCGATCAACTACTTAATGCATCGGGGGAAGATATTGGTTTATCTACATCGAATGCCTCGGTTGATGATGTTGATCATAATGGACACTCTGAAGGTGCTGTCTTGTCTGCCACCTTCCTGAAAAAACGTAAAGCTGAGATTACCCCTTTAAAGCACGCATTAAAACGAGTTGCTGCATCAACCATCCCTGCTAATGCTGCGAATGGAAGTGAAGGAGAGGAAGATGAAATTCATGACACAGGCATTAATCGCTTAGACCTGGAGACTCATAATCGTGTCATACAAGAGTTAGAGAAGATTGAAATTCGTACAGTAGGTGATTTATTGAAAGCTGCTGATATTTCAGCCCAGGGGATTCAAAACTTCTCTAATAAAACACAAGTCAAGCTAACGAAGCCTGTTGATCGAATCTTAAAACTATTCGAAGAAGTGGCTGTAGCAAAGGATTTTGTTGCAAAGATGCAAGCATTATGTGGATTACAAGCAGGTGATGCATTAGAGTTTGAATCATTTGTGAAACCATATTATACTGCAGCGCGTGTGAACCCAAACTCCAATTAAATAGTCTTCAATTATATCGTTTACAAATCGCACTTAAATCTTTTCTTTTACATCTTTGTTCATAAATGTAATGTTTAAATACTTTACTCTCTTTCCAAATGAATCGCAACAGTACATTCGAATCGCATATTCAATATGCGAGAATTAATTGATTATCAAGAGAAGGATTCGGAAGAAATTTATGAAGATATGAAGTATAAGTGGATAGCGTCACGCCTGAAGACTATATTAACAGTATGAATCTAATCGTTTGAAGAAAATGTTAAAAGTTTTGTTTTTCCACTTATTAAATTAGCGAATCTAAAATTTCAACTAAACTGAGAGAAGTTTGGGGATTCAGGTTGGACAATATCGTCGACGACATGGTGAAGATCATCAACATCAGGCTTGTCCAAATTCAAGTAGCCCTTATTGGTGAATTTATCCTCGCAATGATCAATATAATCCCAGGACGCTAACTCATGACATTTTTTATCACAGATAAAATAAACATTTTCAGATTTTACCACACCGCATTCGCCATGGATATCATTACCTATTAACGCCCATTCTCGACGTTTCAGGGTCTTCCCGGATCCGTCGTAATAAGTCTGCAACTTTTGAATCTGCTCAGTGGAGAAACGATCATGAATCGAAGACCTTGCATTCAAAATAAATTGAAGATCTTCAGCATATAACCCAAATAGAAATGTTTTCACGTTAAAAGCAGGTGAATGCGGGAATAAATCGCCTGCAAACCGAAATGAGGCTGATCTGTTTGAAGTAAAACGAATTTTTAGTGAAATGGAGATGCCCGATGCAGATCTGGCTTCGATCAAAGATGAACCATGATTAGGACCTTTCTCCTCAGATGGGATTAATGACAGAAGATATTCCATTTGATCAGTAGATTGGAAATAAAAGCAGGATTTGGTTGCTCCCGGATCAAACTTGCATACCCGAATTTGAATTCTGGTATCCTCTAAATAATTTAGGACCAAAAAGTTCTTAGTTGATGGGATGACGTAGGAATCTCTTTGCATTTTTTTGACAAGCGAAAAATACTCCATCAAATTCAGAATATGAACTGGGTTTTAAAGCAAATGGTTCTTTACCAGCTAAACTTGTCGTCTGCTTTTGATCAGATTTTTCAGGATCGTTTGAATTCTTCTCTGGCGTAAAGGACATACTTCTTTCTAGTTGTAAAGAAATGTGTGGATGAAGGGGCAGAACTGAAAATCGAGTTTTTTAAGTCTTGACTTTTTTCATAGCTATTTCTTCTCCGTATTTCGTTGGCAAAACCGCTTCGACAATTTTTTTTTCAGCTATTGTAAGTCAAATCGATCGGCAATTTGATGATTATCAATAGAAACCGAAGCCTATATTATAGTCCATATTATTATGATAATTGATATCTCTAAAACGATCAATAGTGAAGATGATAAGGCGCTAAATTCATATCATATACTTGTCTGTCAATAAATCCCTCGGATCGCAAAATTGATTTAATGTTAAACCTACTTCCTATTTTCTTATAAAACTATTAAAACTACAAAAATTGAAGAGAAGATGATTCATAATATATAATCCCTCGATATTATGATTCAACAAAACAAAAGAAACGCAAATACCCTCAATTCAGCGAAAAGATAAATGTGAAAAAGGAAGACAGCCATGTAAGAAGAATGATTGGTAATTTCCTTTGTGAAGATGAATATTAAATATTATTAAATACATTCTTTCCATAAATAATTGCCTCCTCTTGAACGACAGGGTCAATGTTTGGGTTATTAGGTTGAGGATTAGGAGTAGCAGTATCATTAGAAAACTTTGAAACTGTTTCATCTGGATGATTCAACTTTGTCAAATAATCTAATGGTTCAACAATCTTTGAAAACTGTTCAATACTATTTTTTAAATTATTTAAAGTATTTAATCTCTTATCTGCTAATAATAATTTATTTTTTAATCCTTTTAACATATTAGGATCGCCAATCCATTGTTCAATAGTCTCTGTTGTCAGATTAAATAATACTTTATTAATATCTGTTTGAAAAGCATTTAAATATTGATCAGCAAGATATTTTAATACTCTAGCTTCAATACTTCTTTCAAACGCTGACCATACATGAAACTTTGCAAGAAAGGTATGTTTACTGACTTGTGAATCAATCTCTTGACGAATGACTTGATTAACATCTTGATCTTGTGGTGTAACTAGACCACCATGAATCACATCAACAATATTAAAAGTTTTTGATGATTTTGTTAACATATCAGTTAATGATTTAAATGCTGAACATTCATCAACAATTGCTTCATCTACTGTCACTTTATCCCATACAACATATGGTTCAAAATCAAGAAGACGATTTCCTGTCGGATTTGTAAGATTTTCAAAGGATGGTGATCGTAAAGGATCATTCACTTTCTTTGTACAAGTATCATGTTCAAATGGTAATTGTGTTAAGAAAATTGCCATTTTCACATGTGCATCAGCTTCAACACCACCAGCAAAATCAGTGATCATTTCTAATATGGTTGTTCTAATTTTACCAATTACTGTTGATACTTTTTCAATAAATTTATCACGTATTAAATTATGAAATTTTTGATGGGTTGATATACCTTTATGTTTTGATATATTTAATTGAAATTTTTCTGCATCATTATGATGACGAATAATTAAATATTTAATATGATTACAAAACCATTCCACTGAATTGGAAAGACTTCTTGAATTCTTTTCAACAAAATATTCAATTGCCTTTTGTACTGTTGCTTTACCGCGGACATTACGATCTTGTGTACTTGATAGATACTCTGCATCTGTTCCATTATATGGAGGGGTTAAGAAGATATATAATCCAAATAATTTGACTGCACGACGGATCGCAGCAGTTCCTGCTGTTTTCATATCAAGTGTTTTAATTAAACTTGTTGTTGTGACACGAAATTTCCCACTAGTTAATGATTTTTTTAATGCAATAAGGTCAAATGAATGAGGGAAAGAATTGACAAGAGATCCACCATTTGCTGCGATAATCTCTTCTTCAATCGTCATACCAAGATCATTTGGTTCTAATACAGCTTCAAGTTCAAGATCTTTATTATAAACGGTTTGTGATACAAAGTCTAATATTGCACGTAATGAGGAAACATAATCTGAAACATATTCTGTATAAGCATTTCTAACAGTGATTGGATCATTTGCTTCAATTGCTTGATGTAAACTATCAATTTCATTTTTCACTGTTGTTAATTGGTCTTGTAAAGCTAAGCGAATACGTGGTAATTGTTTTAAAGTTTGTCTTTCAAGTAAACTTTGAATGGATTGAACAGTATTCATAATACCAACTTTATTACGATAAGATGAATGAATCTTTCCTGAATGATCCATCTTCTCGATACGTTTAACGTGTTCATCATAAAATTTCATTTCTTCATAATTACGAATATTAGAAATAATCTCAAGTCTTTCATCATATGTCTTTCTACTTAAATCAATAGAATGAGGATTAAGCATTACATAATATTCATTACCGTTATTAAAGTTATGGAAATATGAATTAAAATCTTCTATACTACTAATTCTAGGGATAGCTAAATTCATATAATTATTAATGAAAATATGATCATTGTTTAAATAAGTACCAAGGATCTTCTTTAATTCATTACGATCAAAATGAACTTCTTTATCTAGTTTGGTACGATCTGCCATACAGACTAAGATCGTACCTGGATTCATAGTTGTCTCTTTAATAAGTTTCACTGTTTCGTTGTAATGTTTCGCATTAGGTTCAGGGAAACCTGGTAGATCAATAATATCCATATTCATGGAACGATCACTGCTGATTTCAACAAGTAATTCAATGTTAGAGAAGCTTCCTTTCTCACCTAACATTTGCATATGACCTTTCACCATGTCGAGAACTTCATGAATCTGCACTGCCTGACCGTTAAACTTAGCGGTTGGTGTTGAACTAGTGCTTCTTCGAATGATGTAGCGGACAGGGCATCTCGTGGCTGCCTTGTTCGCAGTATAGGTGATAGGATAGCCTACGATCATTTCAACGAGACTAGACTTTCCAGATGATTGCATTGCAACCAAAACAAGCACAGGAGGCTGAAATACATCTCGAATGTAAGGGTCTTGCATATACTTGAAGAGTTCAAGCAATCTTTCTTCTCTTTCATCATAATTGATGACATTGCCAAAGCTCAAAGAGAAGAGCTGGAAAGCAACAATACAAATAATAGCAATCAAAAACACTTGTTGCATGTTTGCAATATCAAATCAATAGTTGAGATTTAAAAGTAACAAACTAATGTGAAAGACTGAAAAAAAGGTTCCCCCGAGGAGAATTAAGACAGTCTCTTAATTTTTTGAAATTAAGAAATTAAGGAACATCTCTTTAATTCATTATCAATCATTGAAGAATCTTTGTAACTGGTCTTCATCGAGCAGCATATATCTCTCGAAAAGTTCTGAGAAAAGAAACTGTCGTCTGTGCGGTAAAGTTAAAATAATCGTCGTAAGTGTGTAATCTCATCATAATAAGACTTCTTTTCTTTATTTTATTCATCAGACAAAAATCTACAGATCACATACATCTATATACATCAACAAAGAAAGAAAACAGAACGAGAAGCTCTGTCACAAAGACATCAAATATTGTCATGTGTTTACTACTACTGTACTCATAAAACTACAAAACTTCTTAGCGATGCCAATCATCATTCTGAGCCCAATAACTTAGACTTGAATCAGATGGCTTCAAGTCTACCACCAAATAATAAATCGCATAAGCATATGTCGTCAGAGCAATCACTGCGCAAGTGAACCTTGCTACTTGCTACAATAAAGAAAAGAATCAATTATCTTCTCTCACTCCATTCATATCATCACACTTACTTGTTTATGCCCTTGTTCCATTTCACTGCCCAATAGCACAACACCCCATAACGCTCCTTGGAAAGCGCCGCCGGCATGGGCCGCATAATCGACTGCAGGCATGAAGGAAGTAGCTAAAGTGACAACAATAGCTGCCACTACAGTAAATAATTGACAGTTTCTTTGTGTACGACACTCTGGAGGGATTTTCTGCCTATAAGACAAAATAATGATAAGAAAAGAGACATGAGAAAGGAAATATTTCATCCTTACCATCTAATAATAATAAAAACAACCCAAGATCCTAACAAACCCATCAAAGCACCACTACTACCCACACCAACAGCATCAGGAATAAACAAACAACTAAAAAAATAAATGAAGATGTATAAAAATAAAAGCAAAAGAGGAAGAAAGACTATGGATACCTTAATATTTCTCCAAAGATTCCTGAAATAAAATAGATCCACATCCATCTCCAGGTACCATAAACTAAATTTAAATAACCACCAATTCTTAATTGAATTAAAACATTAGGAATAATATGAATAACACCAGCATGTAACATAATAGAACTTAATAATCTCCAATATTCATTCTTATATACAATTAATGCACTTTCCTTCGCACCAAATCTAACCATAATATAAGCTGGTGGACCAATAGCAGAATTATCACTTTGTGATGCTGTTCCACCATATTCAAACATTGCAATCATTAAAGCAATCTATTCATCAGACAAAAGAGGGGTTTATAAGGGGTATACACAATTTT
>VKHI01000478.1:0-24064 GCA_015145745.1 Poterioochromonas sp. DS
GATAGTTTACAAACAAAGATCACTCAGAGCAGAATCAAAGAATATAATGCAAAGTTCTTTAACACTGCACAGAACATTTCCACCATCATGTTTAACTTCGTTTCAGATGCCACAGTCTTCTCGGATGTGTTGATTGCAGCGGATGATGTTTGTCTATGGACTCCAACCACAGTGAACGGAGTCGTGACATACAATTACACTCTTACCGGTCAGACCTGTTCAACACTTAACACCGTGTTGAAGGAGGTGTTGAGTGATATAAACTTGATCAAGTCGAAAGTGGATATCTTTCTTGGTCGCATTCAGCAGGTGTCAAACTTTGTGGATGTTGCGAGGTCTTTCATCAGAACATTCGATGCACAGATGATCAGTGCAGTTCAGAGTATATTTGCTGTGATTGGATCGTTTATGGACAAGCAGATTTCTGCTTGTATCCCTTGGGTATGTTTTCGCATGAAGAAAGTTTGTGCTACTATTAAATATCCTTGTGGAGTGAAGAAATGTAAGACTCCCTTTGGCAAGATACCATGTGGTATTAAGATGTGTTCGGCTAGTGAATGCGTTTCTCTTCCTGAGCCATATGAATGCTCACAGTGTGCTTCCTTTACAGTGCAACAAATTATTAATGGTGTAATGAGTGTAATGAATCAATTACAAGATGTCATCATCAAGGCTTTGAATTCATTAGCCAAAGGTCTTGGTATTACCTTCCCTGAGGTGGCAATCCCAGGATTACCAAGTATTGACTTCATGTCAGGTGTAGAAAGCTTTTTAACGAGCTTATTCGATGATATCATGTCTCCATTGAATAGTGTGGCGAAGGATTTGAACAAGATTCGTTCAAAGTTTCAATTAAGCTCGTTGGTTTGCAACAAATGATTTACAGCGATTACTAATGTAGAGTGTTATGAGATCTTAAATGACACATTGATACTACTAATACTATGATAGAATACAAGTTAACACGGTTGATGTATATTATTATTATATTTATGATGCAGCGCAGTTCTTTCTTTTCTTTTCTTTCTCTCTCGTCTGCCTTGCTTCTTTTATTTTCTTTTTCGTATTTTGCTTTGTTTGTATCCCTTGCTTTTCTTTGCTTTCGTTTGCATTTGCTTT
Organism: Poterioochromonas sp. DS; assembly: GCA_015145745.1. Classification (NCBI taxonomy): domain Eukaryota; class Synurophyceae; order Ochromonadales; family Ochromonadaceae; genus Poterioochromonas; species Poterioochromonas sp. DS. Next base: position 1,120 of record VKHI01000478.1, read on the forward strand.
GCCTTGCGTTGTTTTTCTCTTTTCTCTTTTCTCTTTCTTATCTATCGACTTCTGTCTAGTCTATGAATACTCTCTCACACCATTTTATTTGTTTGTTTCCCTCACCTCCCATATCCTTTGATGCTTCCTTAGATCGCTTATCTCATTGGTCTCGCATTTCATTATTATTCTTACGATGTCATTTCTCTTTCATCCTCACACTTCCATTGTTATTTCTGTGTGCTTCCATGCTTTCAGTCATCATCTTAACCACAAGACTGGATTCCCTTCAACGTTTACTACATTCATTTACCCTTGATGTCTGACAGCTGTTTTCTTTTCCTCGCTTCTCATATACTCTCCATGACTCTCTCTCGTCTTATCGTGTCTTCCTTGTTCTAATATATCTGTGTGTGCTTATGTGTGTTTAAGTCTTGATAAATAGAATAAAAATACTAAATTTATAAAAATCTTTCGCCTCATATCTTGTATCTTGTGTAGTTTTAAGTTAAATGAACATAATAAATAATAACTGTGTGTGCTTTAGTTGATCGTGATTTATTCCAGTAATGAGAACAGGTCAGACAGTATTGAAAGACAATCGAAATCTCCGCAACTATCGAAGTCTTTTATGAATTATGAAGGATTCGTTAGAAAAGTCTTGAATCACATATATGGGTGATTACACGTAGGGGGGAAGGGCGGATCATATATCACATCTTTGAGAAATAAATTTAATCTTAATCATTATTATTGTTATTATTCAAAGTCAAAACTATATTTATAATACTTATAAGGATGTCTTATATATACTATACTAATAAATATCCTCTTACTAATACGTCATATGATTCTACTATACTATACTAATATGAGAGTGTGGGGTATGAGATATATCTTAGAATCTATTTATTCTGTAGAAGTGGCGCTGATGCCATTTCAATATCAGATCTGTGCTCAGAATCGAAGGTCACGACAGCTATCGGGATGGAGTGAGTATCAGCGATGAGAGGTGATCGAGTATCATTGTCATGCTTGACTAAGAAGAGATAGAAGGATTGATGATTCGTCCGTGGAACATGCTCTTCCCTATTTATAAGATGTCAGAGATCAAGAAGATGACAATCTAAACTCACTTACCAATGACATTCTCGTGAGAGATAGGTCTGATGGTTCTCATGATCTAACACATCATGAACAATCTTTTTCCGACGGTTTATCATAGATTTAGCATATAGAGTTACAAGAAAAGCAGATAGAACAAATCCAGCACAAGAACCAAGGACTATATCGATGAAGATCTCAAACCCATAGAATGGTTCTCCGACTGCTATATAGAGGAAAGCTCCTCCGATAGTCAAAAATAATGTCAAAGCTTGCATAATGAAGCGATTTGGACTTGTTTGTGTAAGAGTTTGGTTCATTTTCTGCACGAAGAAGTTTAATTCATTGAGAGCGAGACAATCACTCGCTTCGTTAGGAACATAGTGTTGCGACTTTAGTTCACCTTCTAACGTATTAATTGCTAAAACTGAATTTAGAGGAGTAGAAGGAGGTGGATCATTGACGACTCTTCTTTGAGGGATTGATAATAATCCATAAGTGATGAAAGGAAGGTATTGCATTTGACGATCAATAACTCCATGATGACAACAACAACAGTCATGATGATTGTGATGATGATGGCCTCCTCCTCCTCCTCCGCCATGATGATGACCACCACAGCAGCTGTGATGAACCATTTCTTTCCCTCCAATCTATTGTATATCAATCAGTGGATTGTCGTTATTGTTTATTGTTTGTTTCTTGGAATTGTTGGGAGAAGGCAATGATAACGCCAAATAAAGAGAAGAATCCTTGCGCGAGGCAGTAGTAGCGTCAAATAAAGAGATGATCTTCATTTTCAATAATACGATGGACGTGTATCAATTTTATTCTGGAATTTATATGATATTAGGAGATCAGATTAGATCGTATCATAAGTTTTATAAGGAAGGATTATGAGGATTTAATAGATTTGATTTTTTATTAATTTTTTTTATTTTTGTTTGTATCAAGAAAGAAAAGCATAATGAACAAGGATATAGTTTCTTTACAGCACCTAGCGTTTATAGCATCTTATAAGGATTTCTAACAATACACACCAATAAAGATCCTCCTTTTAATACTATTTCTAGATTAGGATGTCATTTGATTCTTCTTTACTAGACAAATACGAGATGTGGAGTATTATGAGAGTGTGGGGAAAGTATGAGATATATCCTAGACTCTATTTATTCTGTAGAAGCGGCGCTGATGCCATTTCAATATCAGATCTGTGATTAGAGTCTAATGTTGCGACAGCTATCGGGATGGAGTGAGCATCGGCCATCACCGGAGCAGAGGGAGCAAAGAGAGGTGATCGAGTCTCATTGTCATGCTTGACTAAGAAGAGAAAGAAGGATTGATGATTCGTTGGTGGAACATGCTCTTCCCTATACAGAGTAATCGATGATAGAGCGTCAGAGATCAAGAAGATGACAATCTAAACTCACTTACCAATGACATCCTCGTGAGAGATACGTCTGATGGTTCTCATAATCTAACACATCATGAACAATCTTTTTCCGACGATTTATAACAGATTTAACATAGAAAGTTAAAAGAAAAGCAGAAAAAACAAACCCAAAACTAAAACCAAGTAATATATCAATGAATGTCTCAAATCCATCGATTGGTTCTAACACATTTATAAAGAAGAAAACTCCTCCAATAGCACATACTGCTATCAAAGCTTGCATAAGAATGCGATTCGGACTCGTTTGTGTAAGAGTTTGGTTCATTTTCTGCACGAGAAGGTTTAATTCATTGAGGTTAAGACAATCACTCGCCTCGTTAGGAACATAGTATTGCGACTTCAGTTCACCTTCTAAAGTATTGAGGGTTAGAACTGTATTTGGAGGGGTGAGAGGAGGTGGATCATTCCTGTCTCTTCTTTGAGGTATAGAAAATAATCCATAAGTGATGAAAGGAAGATATTGCATATGACGATCAATAACCCCACGATGATGACCCCCGAGACCATGATGATGGTGATGACCACCACCTCCCCCTCCATGATGATGACCAAAGATGCTATGAAGGACCATTTCTATTCACTCTGAAGGATTAGTTTGGGTGTCTTTCCTCTTCTCTTAGTAGTGTTGTTGTTATGATACTCCCTGGTAACGTCAAATAAAGAGAACATTCCCTGAGGTGGATAGTAGTAGCGTCAAATAAAGAGAAGGTCTTCTCAATAAATTAAACAACTTAAACATCTTGAATTTATATGATATTAATCGATCAAATTAGATCATATCATAAGAATTATAAGAAAGAATTACGAGGATTGAATAGATTTTATTTTTTATTATTTTTATTATTTTTGTTTGTATCAAAGAAAGAAGCATTAAAGACAATGTCACTGCCACCAGCTCATGGTATTGCAACTTTACTCTCTCCTATTGCGATTGGAGATCTAATTCTACCAAATCGAGTGATTATGGCACCATTAACACGAGGTCGTGCTGGTCATTCTCGAGTTCCTAATGACTATATGCGAGAATATTATGAGATCAGAGCCTCCGCTGGTCTCATCATCGCCGAAGCAACTGCCATCTCTGAACAAGGATATGGTTTCTTTGCAGCACCTGGTATTTATACCAAAGAACATGCTGAAGGATGGAAGAATGTCGTCGATGCAGTACATCGTAAGAATGGAAGGATTTTCCTACAACTGTGGCACACAGGAAGAAAGTCTCATTCCTCTTTCCACCCACACACTCCGATCGTTGCACCATCACCTCTCGCGATTCCAGATGGTTTTGTTTATGATGCTAATCGTAATAAGGTTGATCATGAAGTTCCTCACGAGTTATCGAAGGAAGAGATCGCTCTCGTTATACAGGATTATCGTCGGGCTGCAACATTAGCACATGAGGCAGGCTTTGATGGTGTTGAAGTTCATGCTGCAAATGGTTATCTGATTGATGAATTCCTTCAATCATGTAGTAATCATCGTACTGACGAGTATGGAGGAAGTTATGAGAATCGCTTCCGCTTCTTACAAGAGGTGATCGAGGCAGTGAAAGAAGTGTACCCTCCGTCTCGTATTGGAGTTCGGGTTTCACCTAATGGTGTCTTCTCTGGTATGGGTAGTGAAGACAATCATTTGATGTATCCCTACGTCGCTGCGAGGTTGTCAGAGTATGGCTTGGCTTACCTCCATTTGATGGATGGTCTGTGGAGAGGAGGAAATACCAAATGTCCTCGAGTGACTTTATTTGATTTGAAGAGACATTTCAATGGACCTTTGATTGGGAACATAGACTATACTCAAGAGACTGGCGATGGTGCTATTCGCACTGGCGCAGTTGATGCCATCGCCTTCGGTACTCTATTTCTCTCGAACCCTGATCTCGCTGATCGCTTTGCTAACAAATGGCCATTGAATCCTCCACCACCTTTGGAAGAGTATTATGGACTAACCGGTGATCCGAAAGTGAATCTCAAAGGATATCTGACATATCGCCCTTATTTAGAAGAGTAAATAAATAGAAGCAAATAGTTTTGACCATTGATTGTTGGTTTTCTTTGTTGAATTCTTGTCAATTATTTTGTCAATTATTGAATCACTATGACGAGAACAACGATTATGATTGATTCATTCTCTCGTTGAATTTTCTCCTACAATTATTATTCACTTGCACAGAACGATTCATCGCATAGCTTTACGATTGTTTTGTTTGCTTTGTTTTGTTTTTGTTTTTAACGTTAACCTTCATTTCAAAATAGATCGATCACTCTCGTTTGTATCTCTAGAAGTCATCTCCTCGTGATAGAACCTCCTTACAATTAGGTCTGCAGATGAAGGTATGTTCAAACTGTGCTACATAAGATCCTTTCACATCACAGAGAGGAGGGTAAGGGTGAACAATCCCAGCGTCCACCAAACTTCGTAATCCTGAGAGATAATGTTCTTGTCTCCCTCCAAAGCCATTCACAGTGTAAGAACCTCCATCATCTCTTTCAAGCCAACGTCGACAGAAGGCAAGGGTACCAAAGGTTTTATTAATATGATTGAGTAGTTTCTTCGCACTGGGTAAGCGTAGTGGGACATGAGGAGCATTGAAGTCCTTCATGTAGTGTGATGTCTCTAAGTCCTCTAACACGTACCCTCGTCCAGTAGAACCAAAGGTTTCAATTGCATAAAACTCTCCTTCTTCCATACGTGTTGTATCACTATTCTTGACGATTGGGACAGATTTTCCAGCATGAATCTGGTAAGGACCAATAGAATGACCATTAAGATTACGACAACATTTGATTGGATAAACTTTCCCATTAATCTCAACTTCATGTGATTCCATCACTTCTTGAATGGCTTCACCAATCTCACATAATTGAACATCAATACCAGCAGTCTTTAATCCAGTATTTGTTGCTTCTTTCACGGCAGAAAGGAGAGGATCGAACTGAGGATCGAAGGCGACAGTCCAAGCACAATCGATGATACGACCATCAATTTGACAGCCAAAATCAACCTTCATGACATCACCATACTGTAAGACTGTATTATCTCCAGGATTTGGAGTGTAGTGAGCAGCAACATAGTTGAGAGAGCATCCAGTAGGGAAGCCGATACCTGCTTGAAGGCCATTCTCCTTCATCAGACGACGGTTCGTCTCTTCTAACTGCTCACACATATCAATCAACTTGATTCCTGGCTTAATAAAGGATTGGGCATAGGAACGGACTTGACGATGGACTTCAGATGCCATACGAACCTTTTCATAGAGATCTTCCTGCATCAGACGATCATCGGCTCTATAAGAGAGAAAAGCGAGAACGTGATTCTTTTTCTATTGAAATAGATGGTAGTGGCTTTATTTACCTCTTTTCCTCCTCGGATTTGCGAGCCCAAGTGGAGTTAGGGTCTGGGTACTTCGTCTTTCCATGAGGAAGAATCTCACCCACAGGGAATCCACCACGGGGGAATAACTCAGATACTGGGCGGGTTGGAGGGAAGGTTTGACCATACTTTAAATAATAATCAGTTCTTCCACCAATTAAACGAGAATGTGGTAAAGAATCAGCGGTAGGAGGAGGAAGTTCTGCGCCAGTGGTAGTGGTAGATGTTATGGCAGTGTCATCACTAGGTGATTTCTTCTTAGCTGCTTTCTTCTTCTTCTTTTTCTTCTTTTTCTTTTTATCACCTGAAGCTCCATTATTTTCATTTTCATCTTCATCATCATCATTTCCATCATCTTCATCATTATCTTCAACATTTTCCTCTTTACCAACAGTTTGTTCCACCAATTTCTCTTCCTCCGAGAGAGTTAACTTCTGAGTCTTCTCTTCTACACTTGCCAGTAGTTCTGCCATGGTCTCAGTCGTCGAATCTTTGGCAATTATTGTAATTAAAGGAGGGGAAAGAAGACGAATGAATGAGCGATAATCGACCTGCCCACACCCACCTACAAGGGCAAATACTCTGGGCAGATCTTAAGATGTAATGTAATATTATGAAATAGTGCGCGTAACGAACATTATTGACGACTTAAAGCAATAATAATAATAATAATAATAATCCTTGAATCATTGATTGTCCTTACCTTTTTCTTGTGTGCAAAGGTTGTTGTGATTGTTTTTTTTGTGAAGTTGTTTGACAGATTTGTCTCTTTCCCATCTTTTTTTGGGGTTGTAATAGTTAGTTTTCTCGTGGTTGTTGTGGTTTGGTTGTGTTGACTCGTTATACTCGTTTCTCATTCAATACAGGTTGACTTGGTCTTTCTCAGGTTAAGCATTAAATTTCAGAAAGAAAAGGAAAAGAAAAATGGATGTTTATATTGGTACAAAAATCTATAACTGTGTTGCTTATATTTGTTTATTCGTACCACGTCATTATCAAGTTTATATCGCAGATGATCCAGAACAATTATCCTATGATCCTGAAAGACCTAAAGAAAAAACAAAAATTATGGAAATTAATCAAGAAGAATTACGTGCATCAGAATTAGATGCGAAATTACAATTAAAGAAATGGATTTATTTTGTAATATGTAATATATCCAATCTATTAGGCATTATGTTAACACTATGGGGATTAGGGGCAACTTACATTTTTCAAAAATATGGATCAAATCCACCATTATTATATTGTTCTTTCATTTTCTATATACCTTTTGTGATATGGCTTCGTGTGATGTTTTGTCCTGGGAAAGAAGAACGTGATCGTAGGAAATATATACGTGATCATCGACTATGGAGAAAAGCTGTGAATCAAGTAAGAAGAAGGAAATTTCATGGGATTGAGGATGATTCTGATGAGGAGGAGATCCCTGCTACTACCTCCACTAAGAAGGGCGGTGACTCGAAGTCTATGAGAGCAGGTAGCACGAGACTGAGTACATCTATCACACTAAACGAACAACGATCGAGTATACAACTCGCTCCATCGGCCAGTGCTAAGAATGTTTCCGCTCCTGCTATGACAACAGAGACAAAGAGAAGTTCTCTCCGAGCGATGGACACTGACGTGACAAGCAAAAAATCGAAGCGAATCTCATTCAGTGTTTAAGAGACAGCAGAGATTAAACCCCACAAACAGAGCCCTATTTTACTCTTATTCCTAGAATCAGTGTGACTCCAATCATCCATCCAATGCTAATCGATCGATTGATGATAGGCTGCGTTATTCTCATTCACATGTATTACGTTATGAAATCTATTTTTCATTTTCGCACGTTCAGACTTACTTTCGTTCCTCAATCTTATAGAATTTGTTTTTTGTAATCCTAATTTTGGCCTTTTAGAGTAAAATTCCCCTTCACATTCCTTAGAGGTAATTCAGAATTCAGAATCATTCTTGAAAAACTGTCTCGTTGATCTGAGCCAACCAGTTTTATCTGCTGATTTCTAATAGTAGCTTTGGTGAAGATCGTAAACTTAGAGGCAACAGATCCAATCAAAGAGACTATAAATACTTGGGCTCATCCAATGTTAATGTTAACGATGGAGATTTCACATCAGGGAATTTGGTATGTTGTTCTAACTCAAACTGAAATTCACCGCATGCTGCAGTCTTGAGAAACTTCAGTTTGAGTTAGAAGTATGCAACCCATTCACCGCATGCTGCAGTCTTGAGAAACTTCAGTTTGAGTTAGAAGTCTGCAACCCGCCCCCCCCCCCCCCCCCTCGCAGACTAGTATCTATTTCGCACCGAGGAATCAGACGGATTAGGAAAGAGTGCATCCATGCTGGTTGCTCGTAGGAAATCATTACTGTTGCTCAGTATTAAATTACAATACAAGTCTACTTTTAGTATAGTATGATTTATTTTAATCTTCAGCGCGATTAAGACCAAATTTAGCTAATGAATTTCTTGTTTGTGGAAAATATCCATCATCCAAGAAGCTCTGAACATTCTGTTGAAAGTGACTTCGAGCTTCTTCTTCACTCGTATGAGTGGTTGTACTAACACTTCCACAAGTGCCAACCTTACCAATCCTATGATTCACTCGATTCCCTTTCATGACTGTTTGAGAGAAGTTCTCGTCATCATCTTCTAAATAAATTAAATTTCCCGAAGGAAAAGGACCTCGGTAAAGCACTTTCTTCTTTCTAACTTGAAATATCTCTGGAACAAAAGGGCTCTTACGGTAACCAATCATCATAAAGGATCGAACCTTTTCAGCAAATAGTTCTTCTGCAATATCATCACTTTCAAAAGATACGGATGTTGTCGTTCCATTCGTTCCATTAGTTCCAATATCCCCTTCGATTTGAGTAATTGTTGATCCATCAAGTGTGAGATGAACGAAAGAGGATCGATTTTCTAGATAGTGTTGAGGACCTTGTATTGCATGTGCAGGGGGAATACTTCCATAACCTAAAGTTAGAAAATGCTGAATCTTCATCGAGTAATATAATCTAGCTTCCTCATTATCAGAGAAAGAAGCAGTCGCTGTTGTAGCCCTTCGATTCACCTTATCGAATGGTGTTGTTATTTTAGTAACAATGTTCTCTTCAATCTTCATCTCAATCAGACTGTCATCGGTGACGAAAAATCTCTGACTATCTTGGAAGATATGACCAGAATATTCCAAATGATTGTCAAAGGATTGATTTTCTTGATTTAGTTTATTGATTTGATTGAATCCTGATTCAAAACCTTTCTGGAAAGAACTGTCATTTAGTTCCTCCGGATCATCACCATCATCTTCCAAGACTGTTGATGATTCAGAGCAGCAAGTATCCTCCTCAACTGTTACTTCAGATTCTTCGTCTATTTCTCTCAACTGTTCCATTGTTTGATACTCTGCCATTATTCGTAAAGTTTAGCAAGGCGAAATTACAAGAGAGACTCGAACTGCAGCGTTCAATAGAACAAAAAAACTTGATAGGCCTCACCGTTTCTCGTCGCTAATTGGTTCAATGATGCGCTAATGAATGATCTTATTCAAGAAAATCCATTACTGTGTTGTACGAAAGATTACGCAAATATAGGAGAGATATTACGCTTCATATGGAACCGTCTTTAGGCGTAACGTCAATTATTAATACTTTTTAAATTCAGAGAAAAAGAGAAAGAAAAAATGGAAAGCACGTCTTTATGCACTTTCAGGGTTTTCGGATTCTCGGAGAGTGAGAGAGCTTGCCGTCACACGGGAATCCGAAAACCCTGAAAGTGCACGAAGACGAGTATTGTGAGCGTGATCGCTGTGAAAGACGAACTTTACGCACGTAAAATTAGGTTTGAAAGATCCGACGGTTTGTTTAATAGATTAGAGACGAGAGGCTTTATTAGGTCATTCATTGTTTATCTGATATTTGAGGTTAAGAGAAGTTGAAAAAATGATTCTAGTATTAACAGTTCTTTTAATTGTATTTGCTGGATTATCGATTGCATTGAATTCTATTGTTATCTATCGTTGTTTCATGCATCATTTTAAATCATTTCAAGCCATCACAACAAGACTGATAATCACACTTCATATTTCTTGTTTTTTGGAGAATATTTGTAGTATACCTTATATCTACACTGGTAATAATGGTCTATGTGCTTTCATGGCATTTGCTCATTATTACACAGGATTAATCAATGTATTGACCATTGTCTATTTAACCATTGCCTATTATTACTATGTCATAGGAGATGGTAAGAATATTGTAACTTGGATTCATAGTTATGGTCTATTATTTGCCTGTATATTTAGTTTAATTACTTTAATTCCTTTTATCACGAATAGTTATGGAGGAGAAGATATCTGGTGTACTTTAAGTCTAAGTAGTGGCGATAGTAATGATTGGTCATTTCTTGTCTTCTATTTATGGGTATTAGTTGCTATTTTCTTTTGTTCTATCGTGTGTTCATATATTATTATTTATACAATTCGTCGTAGTCGTAATAATAATCAATTAATAGGAATGACAAGTAAATTATTCATTTCAATCGGTGCTTATATTATTATATCAATCTTTTGTTATATTTCTCGTGTACTGCCTCGTTTAGTGGATTTATTTCTGATTGGATATAAGACACCTGATATTTTCTCTTTCTTCTCTGGTGTTCCAATGTATTTTGCAGGAATCTTATATTGTGTTTGTTTTTATTATAATCGTGAGACTTTGAAAACCTATGAAAGGAATTCTTCTCGTAGCAGTAATAATACTAATAATAATAGCCAAACAACGGATAATCCTCTTCGAGCAACTGATTTGATGGATTTAGTGAATAATGGAAGTGGATTTACCTCACCATCGCTTGACACATTCGCCCCTAAATCCTCCTCTGTATCATCTACAAAGAACGATAATTTATGATTAGACGTTAGGATTATATTTCATTCATTCATTCATTCATTCATTCATTCATTCATTCATTCATTCATTTTAAAACTGTTGCTAAAATATATACCATTATCTTTTCATTCACTTGGTCCACTGATTTCGCCTTTATTTTCCTTCTTTTTGTTCTGTTGCGAGTTTATTCTCTGATAACTTGGCTATTCCTATAGTTATTAGAAGAAGTTGAAAGTAAGACATCCGAACAAATTCAAATTTTTATTAATACTAAGCATAACTTATAACTCGTCGCATCTTTCCTTCTTAATTGAGTTTATCTATCTTCAAACATTCCATTAGTATTCATCTGGTAATGCACTCTGTTTCTTCTTTTCCAGCAGCACCTTCAATTCAAAAGAATCTTTTTTTTTTCTCGAGATCAAAACTATACTCATAACATTGTGTGTATTTCCGAGATTTCAGAAGCATTTGATGATATTTTCTCTCAAAATAATGAAAATGGTAGCACGAGATATATAAACGGGAAAAAAACGCGCTTTTCGAAAAAGTCTGTTGAAGTTCCTTCCTCCTTCCTGATGTTTGGACCTAACCAGGAAAGTAGAAAGTGCAATATGTGGTTTCTATCACTTCACTTGCTAATTCAAAAAGTAATTCGATTCTCTTCCCATGTTCTTCTTCCCCATCTTAGTTGCTCTTTCTGTTTTCTCTGCTTCAGTGAATGGAGCTTATTACTATATTCAGACTGTCAGTTCTGCTGTCACACCAGGGACCAATTTCCAAGGGATTTGGGTTGATAGCCTTGGTATAGCTTACATTACAAAGCCAAATATCCGAGCTGTTCAACAACTTACTCCAGCTGGAAACATATCTTTGATCATTGGTCCAACAAGTAACAGTAATTCATCTGGAGCTAGTGGTCCGGCAAGCTCTGTTCAATTAGATGGAATGGATTCTATCGTTGGAGATACATTAGGTAATTTATATATTAGTAGTGCGAATTATTTCATTTGGAAGTATGATCGTTCATCTGGAATTGTATCAAGAATCGCTGGAGCTCTTCCGGCGACTCGTGGGCTCTCGGGTAACGGAGGTCAAGCTACTGCTGCACAATTAAATGTTCCTCAAGGAATGTTTTTAGATTCTACCGGAGTTTTATTTTTTGCTGATTCATGGAATGATGTTATTAGAACTATTAATACTGCAACAGGAATTATTAATGCTTTCGCAACATCTGTAGGCTTTTATAGTCCTATTTCATTGTGGGGTAGTAGTGATGGTATAATTTATATTTGTGATTATGGTAATTCTGTAATTAGACGGTTTGATAACACGTCAGGTATCGTTTCTAATTTTGCAGGGGATGGAAATATCGGGTTTAACGGTGATAACATTCCTGCGACATCTGCATGGGTTGATGCCTATGCAGTTAGTGGAGATTCTAACGGAAACATTTTCTTTTCTGACAATACAAATTATCGCGTTCGAGTAGTTAAAGGTGGTATTGTCAGTACTATAGCTGGGAATGGCAATGTTGGTGGTATTATCCAGACACTAACGTCGGCAAATACATCGATCCCTTCTCCTCCTAACAGTGTATTTGCTGATTTGAGTGGAGCAGTCTACTTCGCATCGAAAGACACCGTTAATAAACTTGTTGATATCCCACCAACAATGATTCCAACTATTGCTCCGACAAACATACCTACCATTGCTCCATCTTCTTCTCCTACGAACGATCTCACTTCAGGCAGTCGTTCAAATGAGAGATTGAGTGATCTTCACATCTTTTATGCGACCTTCTTCCCAGCATTCTTTGTGTTGTGTTGCATGTTATTAGGTTTCATATGTTATAGAAAGAATAGGGATGAAGAGAAGGCGAATAACAATAACAATGAGAAGAATAGTTATGAGATGGTCGGAGTAAAGGGACAGGGAGTAGTGGTGAAGAAGGAGAAATACTATGAGATGTGGTTTTAAGACATTTGATTGATGTCATCAATCAATGGGTTAGAGTCGATCATTTGGTCATATGATTGCATAGATTTTTGTTTTGTAACTGTTTTGATTTTTGATTGTTGTCTTTAATCTATGCCATCAATTGATCGTCGTTTTGAGTATTCTTGCAATTACGAGTTCATATCTTATTCATTTTCATTCCGTTTTTTGTTGTATAATGCTTCTAACATTATTTAAAGTTTGTTATTCGCTTAGTCAAATTGTTGTAGTCTTTAGGTAATCATAGTAATGATCTTAGTAAGAATAATCATAATTAAGTATCTTTTTAGAAGGCTTTTACCCTTTCGAACTATGACTATGAATAGTACCGAAGGCTTTGATTACATCATAGGCATCTTCTTTAATTAAACGAACATGACTTATAACGGGTCGCATCACTCCTTCCTAATTGAGTTCCTATCTGCCCAAAAGTTCTCTTATTATTCTTTTGTAGTAATTGCATCCCTCTGTGAAATATGAGATCTTGCCTGATCTTTAAGGCATGTTTCTATATTCTTTTGTTAGGATGGTCTGAAACCCACCATAGTTTTCATCTCATATTAATTATAAGGAGAACTACGATATATAAACAGAGGCAAATTTACTTATATCGAAATTATAACATGTCAAATCACTCCTTCTTAATTGAATTTATTTATCTCCAAATGTTCCTCGAGCATTCTCTGGTAATTCACTTTCTGGAAGGAAAGGAATTTCTTCTTTCCCTGATGCACCTTCAATTCGAAGAATGTTTTTCTCTAAATCGATACAACAACGATATCTTCTTAATGTATCAAGTCCAAATAAGAAATCAACATCATTATTTTCTAATACAGTAATACTAATTGGAAAGAATGAATTACCAAATTTCATTTGTGCAATATGAATTCTTCCAATAATATTAGCTGTACCAACACCACGTGCTTGTCCAGCAAATCTTTTATCAATTAATCTTGTAATATTACAACGTTCAGCACATTGCATACTCATAATTGTTGATTGTGCACCAGAATCAACAAATGCTTTCACAGGATGATTATTTACTTCAATATTTACATATAACATGGTTACACGTCCGAATGCTTCTGGTAGATTCTCTAATGCTAATTCCATATTTGCTTGAATGTTTTTCAATTGAATCTAACAGAGAAAAAGAGAAAGGAAATCAAACAAAATTAAGCGATGATAAATACTTTTACCTCATCTTCAATCTTTTTCTGTAGTTCAGGATTCATAGGATTTCTTTCTAATTCCATTAAGTCTTGTTGTCGTTGATATTCTTGTTTATGACGATTCATAAATCTTTTCATCATTAGAGTTCGAACTTTTACAATGTCTTGAGAGGCAAGGACTCCTCCTAATTCTTCATCATTACTCTGAATTTGCTGTAAAAGACGAGGATTCTGCTGGCTTAGAAGGAGGAGTTGGTCTGGCGTGATGTTAGCAGGAAGGTCATAGAGGGAGACATTAGAGGATGAGCCAATCGTGGCTTGAGATTCAACTGGTCTCGTAGGAGCAGGCAAAGAAGATGTGACTGGAGCTGGGGAGGCAACAGGACGAGACGCGGCAGGTGCAGGTGATGCCGGCAGGTCATTAACTTTCTTGACGAAGACAGAGCTTCCATCAACAACACCTTGGTAGAGTAGAGGTTGATTTAATCCTAATCTGACACCTTCAACCTCAAAATAATGACCTTGGACAGATCGCCTAGCTTCAACCATCACTAACTGGGCAAATAAGTTAATATCTGCATCTTCCGGTACATCTACAACAATAGGATCTTCATATCCTTCCCAAAGAACAATAATCTGCATTCTGAAATATAAGATAGAATTTTATGAAATATACAAGTCAATTTTAACTATGAAATGTAAGATGAAGGTGGTAATTAAGGTGCAATTAATTAAGATCGAAAGTCGGAGAAGATTTCTCAACCGAATTCACAACAACATCATCATTGTAGTGTATTATTTTAATAATTATGGAGTAGGGTGGCGTAAAGTTATGAGTAGGTAGAAAGAAAAACGATCGTTCGATCGATCGATTTGTCGTTTCATTTATTCAACACCAAATTATATGAAAACTTTCATATGATGCAGTAATCATTATTGTTGATTTAAAGTTATCCTCTTCTGATTATTTTAAATTATTTTAACGAAAGGAACTTTTTTTGAAAATATATACAATGGCTTTACGTCAGCCAAGACCGAAATTAGGGTTTTATGGACCAGATGAAAATCCAAATGAATCGAAGGGTTTAATCCCTGATGAATATATGGGACTAAGGAAAGCTGCAAAGGTTGTTCCGACCCAAGAGGATGTTCTTCGAAGTGAATTTATTCGAAAGAAATTACCAGAATACTTTGGAGTAAAGGCAGTAGAAGAGCAGAGGAGTATTATTAAAGGTCGTCATCCTCAATCAATGAAGCGAGAAAGTGGGTTATGGCATTATGCTCGATCATCTAATGAAAGACATGAGAGAATTAAACGAGGTCATGGATTTTGGAATGTTATTCAAGACACTACTCACAAGCAGATGGCGAATATAGAGACAACCGTCGCTCCTGACAGCAATGTGGCGGCGACGATGCTCTCTCCCTCCCAACAGAAAGTGAAGGCAAGGAAGCGACGCTCTATAAATGAGGATGAAAGAGAGGTTTTCTCTTCTTATTTTCCTGCTATTACGGAAGCAGTGAATTCTTCTCCACGTCACGCGAGCACTCATGAACAAACTCATGCTCTTAAACAATCTCTGAAAGCTGTTAGTTCGGTTCACTCCATGCATTCTTTAGCTTCAAATTCCTCAGTTGGTTCGGATAGTCTCCATAGCCGACTCAGTGGGTCTACTCTTGCTCCGAACTCCTCTATCGCAGGACTGACAACCTCTCGTCCGCCAGGAACACGTGGAAGTCAACTGACCACATCAGTGGCAAGTTCAACCGATGGTCATAATAAAGAAAAAGCTCATAATACTCAATTACGAGGATCATTACAAACACAATTAAAAAATGCTATGGCAAAGAATAACACTGATTTAAATCTAAAGATCGATTTCCAACATCGTTCATTAATTAATTATAATATGACTTTCTTAATTATGAATGATCATGAAGAAGTACTTTATTTTGATGATGTATCACAACAATTTCATGTGAAATATTTCCAAGATCTTCAACCTTCTGATAAAGCAAAGTTTAAAGTCATTGATGTAACGAATCCATCAAATCCAGCTGCTGTCAAGTTTGGTGATGATATATGGTTACAAGTTCTTACACTTGCTTCATCAGATGGTGATGAAAAAGGTAAAAGTGAAGGAGGAAGAGGAAATTCGGAGAAGCGAGGACATCATCATCATCATGAATCAGAGGAATTGTTTCAGTTTGGTTCTGTTCTGACAACAAAGGTTTACCTGCCAATCGAAGTCCCTCAAGTCAAATATGATACAGACTTTTTAACCTCTTCTATGCTTCATTCATCACAAGAACTATTAGAAAATCATCAACGAATCCTCCGATCTATTGATCCAAAGAAATATGATAAGAAATCCAATAAACTAGCGTTAATCCCTCCCCCTCCTCATCATCATCATCAGACAGCTCACAATAGTCGCCAGCCAGCAGTGCCTTATTTACATCAGGACATGTCATTCATGACGTCTTTCGCTTCTCTCACAACAGCAGCTTCAACAACTTCTCTGTTAAGTAATGATGATTCTGTTGGATCAGCTGATTCTCAATATTTTAATAATGATGAAAACTCTGTTGTCACTGAATCAAAATATAAAGATCCACATGCAAAACGTTTATCACGTCAACAAGAATATCATCAAAGAATGAAACCATGTGGACAAATTCAAATGAGTCGTATGATTGATCCAAAGAAAATTGAAAATTTACCAGAAAATATTTCTTTACCTGATGATAAATGTACACGTTATTTAAGTAAAGATACTTTACATTTAGGTCGATGGACTATCCATACTGCAGTTAGAATGGATGATGAAGAACAGGTATATAATCATATACTGAAATATATTAGCGGTGGCGGTAAACTCGGTAAGCGACCAAAAGCTCCCGATGGCTCTACTGACTTGTCTGCACCTACCGGTGAAATCGAAGTATCGAACAATAATCAACCAAATCAATCAAATTTAAAAGATAAAATTAATACTCATGTCCTTTCTTTAACACCAATCATTTTCCAGCAAGATCAATATTGTTTAAGTAGTGTTGGTACAAAAGAATATGTTGATTGGCCACCTGATTCAACCTATATTGTTAATCATTCAGAAAAAATTAATTCACAATTAGCAAAAGAATATGAAGATGAATATCATCAATTTTTACAAACAAATGGTAATCATTTAGATGTATTAAATTTACCTTCTTTTAAACAAAAACAAAATAATAATCATCAAAATAATATGTTACCCTTGAATATACGACGTGTTCGTACAGCAAATAGTCGAGCAAAGGCAAGATCGAATAAGAAATCTGTAACTTTCCAATCACAGCTTAGTCAACATCATCCACCACCAGGACAACAAAATCAACATCAAGAAGGAGAAGTCGGATGCCTTCGTCGTTTATTACATCGTTCAGTCCCGTACGAGTATACGATCGATCGTCGTTCTGTCTGGCGTATCTGTCTATTTGAACAATTTAGTGATAATTATTTACAAACGAAAAAAGATAAAGAAGTGAAAAAAGTGATGGAAACAGCAAATATGGTATTAAAATTATCGAAAATGAATCGTGAAGGTGCTAAAGTACATATCGCAGAGAATCATATTGAACATTTACCACCATTAACATCAGGTGAAGAATTTGTACATTCATTACGTGAAATACGTTGGAAAAAACAATTTCAACGTTCAACAGAACAATTAAATACACGTCGTATGAGTGAATTTGCATTAGATGAATATTTTAATGCAAGAATTAGTGATGTATTACAACAAGAAGAAAAAGGTTTTCAGAAAAATCGTTTAAGATTACGATCCAATCAAGAATTATTTGATTCATCGAATGCATCATTAACTTATAGTATTAGTAAAAGTTATGATCAGAATGATTTGATCTCGATGAGTGATTCGAAGGATTCTTTACCACTCGAAAACTATCACTACCATCTACTGGAAGGAGGTGGTAGTAGTGGTAGCGCTTTAAAACAAAAAAGGAGTAAAAAGAAAGAAGAAGAGAAATATCTGACGTCAGAACATCCACCACATAGTGATGAAATCTTTACAATGACGTCAGCAGCAGTGGATAGTAATTACTTCTCTTTGAATTCACGTCAGTCACTTGCATTAAAGCAGAAAAAGACGGTGAAGTTCCCAGCAATCGCTCCAACCTCCTCTCAGCAACAACAACGTCAGGGAATGATGGCAGCTAATAAGTCAGTGACGTCATTGTCATCGGCTTCAAGGAAATCTCCATCACATCAGCATCACCAACACCGCAGTGATCGAGGAGGTGTGGACGTCAATAGCGTTGCAGGAAGTGCTGCAGGAAATACTGATGATGACGATGGCTCTGTCGTCAGTCTCTTGTCTATGAGTAGTATTGGAGGAGGTGTAGGAGGAGGTGTCGAGTGGTTAGATGACGTGGCATCTCATCATAGTCAACCTTCGGGTACGAGTGGTAGTTCTCCATCACATTTACGTCATAATCGCTTCAGTGAAGATGTTCATCGTACCTTCAATACGAGTATTATTGCACCGTACGATCGTCCACTGATTCTGAATTCGGCACAGGCAGTCCATGAGTTCTCACAGTTCACAGAGGGTGAAAGACTCGTATCACTACATAAGACCATGAAACATATTAACAAGGTGGCAAAGGTAAGAGAAAGTTTATTTACGGTTTATTATTGTATGAATTGATGATTATTTTTCTCATAGCATCAAGCAGCAGTGGCGAATAGGAAGAAATCTTCTGCAAATCTTCTGATGTCATCAAGTTTGGGAGGAGAGAGAAGTAACTCTCCAACAATGTCGTTGGTCTCTTCAGCTGGAAGAGAAGGAGATAGATCTGGTGTGACGACTCCATCGGCCTCAGGCCATAGATCGAAGCCATTGCCAGCGTCAGTTCTATCAAAGATGATGAAACTTCAAAATGTAGATGCAGAGATTCAACAGGTGAGATCAAGAATATCCCTGTAGAATATCGTGTCATGATAATGCTATTGTATAGGTGGTGGAGACACGAGATTCAGTGAAGAAGAAGGCGGATGAAGTAGCAGAATTCATTCCTAAATACCCTAAATCCCTCCCTTAATCATTCATTTACACCACTTATCATATTTCTTCTTTGTTTTCTTATTTTGAATTGTAGGTGTTAAATGAGAGCAAGAAATGATTATCTCTTTATGATTATGTTTTTTTCGATTCTCTTTCTTTGTGTTTTTTCTTCTTTTCATCTTCGTTTTTGTGTTTTTTGCTTTCATAAATGCTATTCAAACGATGTATTAATTCTATGTAATGATAACTTTTACTTTTTACCGATGAAGCAATTAAATAAAGTCGGCAATGCCGGTAAATATCGATAACTACCGAATAGACAGAATGATTTCCATTATTTTACACTGCAGTATGTGTCTCCTAAGTCAATTATTTCTTCTCTCTCATAAGAGAATTATTAAACAACAACCAATAACAACCACAAATAATCATAACATAAGAATAGAATCATATTAAAAACACAATTCAATTGAAACCGAATTAATTGCGACTATAATTACAGAATTTGAGAATGAGTTCCTTATTAAAGAAAACTCTTTCAATGACACAAAATGAGATGAAGTTAAAGAAAGTTCCATCAAACTATAATAATATGTATGAAGATATAGCAGATTCTTTAGAGAAAGCTTATTATATGAGATTAAATTCCCTTCAGCACCTATCAGAGAGCATTGAGGAGATTTGGAGTCAACAATCCGTCGAAGCAGCGAAACTCTCTTCGTCGATTCACTCCAACACTCTCACAGCATTAATCGAACAAACAAATCTTGAGAAAAGTCAGATTCGCTCCATAGCCAATGAAGATGATTTATTTCTCGTTGATGACAGCAAGGTCACGTGGCAGCCTGGAAGAACTTACTTCTGTGGGAAGTGGTGTTGTGATCGCTGCCAGACGAAGACCATCCAGACAGAGAGAGTACTGAAAGGAAAAGATCGAGAGAGAGGGGATTATGGGATTATCGTTTATCTTTGCCAGCAGTGTGGGTTGATGGATTGGTGTTCCTACCATGATTTAATTGAGAAAGAAGATGATGAATACATCCACCATAACTCTTCTTTCCTCGTCTAAGAGCTGTACAAAGTAGTGGATATAGTTTTGTTTTTGCTTTTTTCTTGTTCCTTTCTTCTTATGTGTTTATGTTTTCTTGGTGTTTGTTTAATATTTTTGATAGTACAGCACAGGCAGTATCACTCTTTCTCATTCTTTTCGTTTCATATGAAACACAAGTTCATCAAAAACAAATCAAAACAAAATAAATAACAAAATAAATTTTAAAAACCCAATCTTTTATACAGTATATCAAACAAACAGTTGTAACTATTCTGAATTTCGTGGACCGTGAGTATCTTCTCACTCCCAACAGCGATCTATCTTATCGAAAGTAGTACTATATCCATCTCTTCGAAAATCTTGAGAACATATCCCGTCGGAACTATTTGGTTACGAACTAGAGAGAGACTCAGATGATAATTCGATGTCAATGAGAATGGATCTAGCTGTGATGATTGTAGTTTAAAAGATACAAAATTCAAGTTCCAAAAGATACTTTCGATAAGATAGATCGAGGTTGTGAAAATTTGAGAGAGAAGAGATAATAAGAGATAATAATAAGAATAAGAAAGATCAGAAAGAAGTTAATTAAGGGTTAATTAATGAATTATTATTAATAGAAAGAGAAATGAACATGGAAATGATTCAAACAATACCCAAGAAAAAACAAAGGTTAAACGATGAACAATTTGGCAAGGAAACGTTGCACACTGCCATACCCTCAGCTCGAAGTTATCTCGCAAAGAGAAAGCTGAAAGAATTGGATGACGAGGATGAGGATAACGAAGAAGATGATGATGCTTCTTATGAGGTAATTTTAACTTTGATGAATGCTCAGTTTCTAAGATTAGCTCCAACATCATCGATAAGTGTGAATTCTGATGAAGTGAAAGAGCTAACCTCATACTTTCGGAAGTTATTATCAGGTGAGACTGATGATGAGTTCTTCACTTCTCTGAGTATCATGATTTTCTGTTCAGGGAAGAATCCTCCCATCCAACAGGTTATTGACTGTGGTGTTGTGCCATGTTTAATTCGATTCTTGCAAATCGATGATAATCCTGCTCTTCAATTAGAGGCAGCTGGAGCTATTGCAGGGATCGCAAACTCTGATGCATCTGATCATGTACGATATTTGATAGAAGCGGGTGTAGTTCCAATCTTGCTTCGATTACTATCATCACCGAATTACTATGTGAGAGCCCTAGTAGCAGGGGGATTAGGTGGTGTAGCAGACGATAATGCGGAATATCGTGATATACTTCTAGCAGCGGGTGCATTACCTGCATTAATGCATGCAATAGAAGATTGTAATGAACTGTCCAGAGTGATAGTTGTCTGTGAGATTGCTCGTACATTATCGAAACTATGTTGTGGGAAACCAGCACCTGACTTATTGGCCGTAGAACCAGCACTGTCAGTTTTAGCAGGTCTATTGTCTTCACAGGATTTTAAGACAGTGAATGAAGCTTGCTGCGTGTTTAATGAAGTCTCTTCTCGAGGTGAGATTGGTATTCGAGTCATCTTTCAGCTAGGAATAGTGCCACAATTAGTTGAATTATTGAACAGCGCATCAACAAAGATCTTATTACCAGTTATAAAAACTCTTACTCATATTACCCAAAGTAATACATCACAATTACAATTGATTATGAGTTACAACATCTTGCCATGTTTGTTAAAGTTATTAGATCATGGAGTTAAAGAGATCCAGAAGGATGCATGTAGCTTGATCTCAAATATTAATGCACGAGATCAAATACAAACAGTGATAGATGCTGGAATCTTTCCAAAGGTAATCGAACTAATGAGAGCATCCGAAGGCAATATTCAGAAGGAAGCAGCACGCGCCGTGTATAATACTTTAGTGCATGGGAATCATTCACAAGTTTGGTATTTGATTGATGAAGATGTTCTTCCAGCACTATGTTGCTCGTTGAAAGCCCATAACGAAGAAGTAGTTCAACTAGCATTGGAAGGATTAAAGAAGATGCTACATGTAAATGTCTACCAGAGTTTTGACAAGTTAGAAACAATCGTGATGGAAATATGTGCTTGTGATGGAATGAATGCATTGAAAAGTTTTCGAAACCATCAGGATAGTGGGATTTCTACTTGTGCTAATAATATTATCGAATTAGCTTTTGGTACTCATTTAATCTCTGACAATCCTGAGAGTTCACTCGCATCAATACAATACTACAACAAGATATTACGCACTGGTAAGTTATTGCCATGTTTTTGCCCAAATAGTCAGTAGAGTATGCTTAACTGTTTGATTTATGTTTCTGATAGTTGAGAACCCTCCCATCCAACAGGTTATTGACTTTGGTGTTGTGCCATATTTGGTTCGACTCTTGCAAAACGACGATAATCCTGCTCTTCAAATAGAGGCAGTGAGAGCTATAGCAAGCATCGCTGACTCTGATAGACCTGATGATATAGGATATTTGATAGAAGCGGGTGTAGTTCCAATCTTGATTAGATTACTATCATTGACAAATGAAAGCGTTCGATCGGAAGCAGCAGGGGCATTAGGGAATATTGCCGGCGATTATGAGGATTATGCTGAGTATCGTGATGTAGTCTTAGAAGCTGGCGCTTTACCTGCATTACTAGAAGCAACAGAGAAGAAGATTTGTCCGCAGATATTATTTGCAATATCTACTTTATGCCGCGGTTACCCTCTTACTAATTTTGAGTTAATTAGACCAGCTCTACCATTATTAGGAAGATTATTACATTCACAAGATGAAGAATTTGTGAAGTATTCCTGCATTTCATTATCCTTCATCGCTCAAGGACCTAGCCATTGCATTGATGCTATTCTACAACTCAATATTATACCAAGATTA
>VKHI01000479.1:0-24051 GCA_015145745.1 Poterioochromonas sp. DS
GAACAGAAGGATCCGAAAGAGCGCCGCAAACTCCCTGAGGATCCTTTGGAAAGGCTTCAAGGGGGTGGTGGTGGTGGGGGAGGTGGTGGTGGTTTTGATAGCTCTATGACTGGACCTTCATCAGCTTCGCCTGGAGTTGCTTCACCGGGTGGAGGAGGCTTTCAAATGAGCCGTAAAGAATTGGACGAGCTGAATAAGATGGCAAGTGATGCATATAATAACGAAACACTTGAGACATGTGCCTATTGTGGAAGAACTTTCCTCCCAGAGAAGCTGGTCATTCATAATCGCTCATGCACAGCAGAGAATCCTGCGAGAAGAGTGACTGACAAGGTTCGCAAGGGAAACGAACTTCCCAGTATCACTGAGAATTCAACTCCTTCACGTCCGAAGACCACAACCTCTTTGAACCCTCGTAATCGCAGTGCAGCTCCCACTCCGACCAAGGAATCGCTGAGAGGAAGTGAAGGGAAGGAGGAGGAAGATGACACGCCGAACCTCCGAGTCTCTGACGGAGCTTTAGTAGGACATCTAGGAGGAGCAGCAGGGAGAGGTATAAGAACAAAACCAACGAATAGTCGATCAAATCCATCATCGGCTCTCTCGCCCAATCCAACGAGCATCGATGCTGAGCTGGCCGATAAGAGCAAGGAGGAGGTCGTGTCATTGCTGTCTAATCGAATAGACTTCATGGAGTCGACGATCTTTGACCTATCACAGAGTATTGGTGAGATGAAGGTGATGTTATCGAAACTCAAAGATCTTTGAGGATCTGTTTGTGTATCATAGAGTTATTAGTATTCAGAGCGCTTTCCTTTCTTTATCAATCTATGTTTATCTTTTTCTTTTGTTTGGTTCTTTCTTGTTCTTTGTTTATTGTATGATCAGACAACTCATCGTGTCTCTCTTCTAACAAGTGAGATATGATATGAGAGGAAGGGAGAAGGGAGGGAGTTTATTAGGAAGAGATGTATCTATGTTAATATGATTACAAGGGGAAGGGGTAGAGGAGGTAGAGGGGGGAGCGATTAGAACAAAGAAGAAAAGAACAATATTAACAATATACACCAATAACGAAGGAAATTGAACAACTAGTATCATAGCAATATCATACTCGTGTCTACTATATAGACCTATATAAGATGGTCGGCTATGCTATCTCTCCATCCTCTCAGCTTCAATAATCCTATCAACCTCTTCATTCATGAGAATAGATTCTCCATCACAATCCTCACAGGTTCTTTCCATTGTCATAAAGTTATAAATGATCTTAATCGTTCCTAATCCCTGACAACTCTGACAGATGTTATACTTGCTTAAGATAGCATTCACATCCTTAGGGGCTTCCTTCTTCTTCATTCTTTCTTCGGTATTATTCGGTGTGGTATGAGTATTATTATGAGTACTATTATTAGGATTATTATTAGGATTGGTTGATGCAATGTCTTTGTATTTATTCCTAAGAGCGTTGAAATCAACTCCAGCAATCTTAGATAATTCTGAAAAGTCCTTTTCCTCCATTGTAGTCTTCTATTCGATCAAAAGTCCTTGATTCCTATGCTAATAAGGATAAGGGATGGTCTCTCTCTGGGCTGGTTATTGTGAGGTAAGGAAGAAGATTCTTCTCTTATTTCAATGAATCGTTACAACTCCAGGAAAAGGCGGACTTTAGAAACCCGAAGTTCCGATATGCCGATAATGCGGACCCGATGTGATGTGTATGGTATAATTGTGAGAAAGGTCTGATATGATAATAGAAGAGATGAGAGCTTTGTTGATCCTTTTACTACTATTATCATGCTTGATATTAGGTCAGACATTAGATGTATCCTTTATTCCAAGTGATACAGACAATCCTTCAATCCCTTTATCAACAAATTATCGTACACAATTAAGGAAATTATGTGAATTAATTGCAACGGGGAAAACATTACCAAAGGAATTAGAGAGTAAGAAGACAACCTTACAAAAGATGTGTAAAAAATTAGCAGCAGATGATGAAAATATTGCTATAGGTACTCAAAAGCCTTGGTTTATGAAGTACTTCGAGAGAATCAGTGGGAAGTGGCTCGTGGTAGGCTTGGGAGCGATCGGAGGATCTCTGTTAGTGTGGAAGTATCAATATGCGATTGTTGCAGTTGCTCGAAGAGTGTTTGGTGATAAGAAATCAAAGGAATTAGGAGGATACCAAGATCGTATAGCTGAGCAGGATGAGATTCGTCGGGCGAGTTAAGAAGCTTGCAGGAGAGAAAGGAGGAGCAACACTCAATGATCAACAATACAGTGACTATGACTTTAGTAATGCTAATCCTGATAAACTATTGTAAATAAATTATTTCTTATTAATATTTGTTTCCTCTTCTCTCTAACTCTAATAACAACTCGTAGTTCATTGCCACTAGGGCATATTTCGGTTCCCTTTAGGATACCAACACATGATTTTCTTGCCGTGACTCAGAGGTCCAATCGCATATGCCACTGTCCAATTATTTAATGATGCTGGAGAACATCGAAATTTGATATGTGCTGCAACATCTCTCACTGTTATTCTTACGAACCACCGTTTTCAGGGTATTGACTTGGCCTGAATTAAAATGGTTTCAAATCCCTCATAAAGCGGAATCTGGCAGTAACACCTCGCTTTGCACGAATTATGGGAGCATTCTTAATACCCTTACCTGTGCAGCAGCCTTCAAATTCTTTAGACGTTGTTTGAACCTTTCTCCTTCACTTCCCCTTCTTGACTTCTCACATTAACTGTAATGGTATTAGAGCCGATCAATTTATTCCGCCGATCTTTTATCATGGATGTAAAGAAAGGAAACAACACGAACTTCTCAATTAATTTCATATGAAATTGCGAATAGCTACTTGGCTGGATGGATGAATCCCCGCCCACCATCGTTGCGCAGGATCAATCAACGCTTGACAAAAACCCCATTTGAGATCAAAAATATTCGAGTAAGGTGGAACAACACCCAATCAACAATACAATTACTCTAATTACTATGATTCCTCACAAACAACACATCACACTCCCTTCACCTCACTCTCCTTCTAAACTATCATAACAAACAATCAAAAACCATCCATCAAAGAAGATGATTACTTTGCCTTGAAGAATATAGTCTTTAAATCTTCTTTGCCATGACGAACTTTATTAACGAATCGAGGAATATTCGATGACTCTAAACCAAAGAAGACCGTCGACTGACTCAGCAGATACAACTCTAACAACAGCTCATAGTTCATCATCTCCCGCTTCTCTGGTGGGATATCTCGAGGATTATGTACTTCTACTGTCTTCTCAGAGCAGATATTCCGTGCATAACAAGCTCCAATGAACTCTAATGACGATGCTCCGCCTCCTCTTAGCTTCTCTCGGAACTCACAGGCTAATGTGCAGTTATCAGTCGCGACAAAGACATTCTTAAGATTGGTAGCAGGAGGAAGCTCTGGTTTGACTGCAGCAATGATTCGATCCGCATTCGTGATGAAGTTCCACTCATCAGCTGACATCTCGTACTTCTTATCAGTTGTTCTCAGATGGATGCCCAACACATCCTTCGTCTTCCTCGGCCTCGAAGACTGGAATAAAGCCTGGAAGGATTTAAGCTCATTGTTCAGGAGATGATTGATCTTTTCTATTGCTTCTTCACTTAATTGAAAGAGGTATTGATAAACTACTCCTAATAACTCCTCCTCCGTCAGAGCATTGAGCTTACACTTAGCCTTTAGTTTATCGACTTTTGAAGCGGTTTCATCCCTTAAATCTTCCTTAATATGATGATCATTCACAAAATTATTTAATTTATTATGAAAGAATGTAAAATCTCGATTCATCTCTCTGTTCAGTTGAATGTGATTCATATGAAGACGACCGAAGGTCTCATAGAAGGCGAAGTTTAGACTTTTACTGTCTAAATAACGATCTTCACATGGTGAAGAAGCAAAATAACATTGCCAACCTTTATTTTTCGGACAATCATATTCCCATTTCCGTGATGGGAAGGTTGTTTCAATAAGTCTTGCTCCGATCACAACAGAATTGAGGAAGGAATAAGCATAGTTGAAAGCAAACTCGGAGGTAAAACCTTGCGATACTCCAAGTGGTGTGATAAAATAACGATGTCGACGATTATTACAGGATTGTGTATAATTAACAAGGTAATGAATACATGAGAACTGTTGAGAAAGAGGATCAATGAGTTCAGCATAATTCTTTGGAAGAGATTTCTCATAATAATCCTTAAAATGGAAACTTTCATGGTCTTTTCCTTCAATTCCTTGCCATAATAGGAGTATGAATATGCTAAGAATAGCGATCATATTCATTGTTTTATGTGATTTGTTGATTGTTGTTCGACTTTTTGTGCGAATGGGGAAAAAGCATGCCCCTTTATGTGAAGTTCACATAGTGACTTCGAGAGGAATTGTCACTGCAGTATATTATTTTGTCCACAGAAATAGATGTCGTTAGATCTTCTATGTATCAGGTATTTTGGTTTGGGGAAGAAGACTCACTTTGAACATTTTATGTTAATTAGAATTAAACACTATGTATTCTATTTCTAGAGAGATGTTTCGAATCTACATTGAACGTTAAACTAAGTTCACGTTCACAGCAATTATGATTTTATCTCAAACTGTTTTAATCACAAAGATAGAGACAACGATAAATATTATGAAAGATTACTCTTTATATTTCTAGGCAAAAGAATTTCAATAAATAAACCGAATAATGGCAATAGATTCTTTTCATATGAAAGAGCTTATGGTGACATCGAAATATATAAGCAGTAGAAAAATTCTGGAGGAGGATAAACCTCTTTCATACGACAAGAATCTATTGCCATTATTGAAATGCATTTGGAGATATCAAGAGAAGTAATTTCAAATGTAAGTATTTGGAGACGATGCACTGAAAAACGCACAAAGTACCCAAATTATTATGTCGACTACTATTAAGAAGAGTTGTCTTGTTGATTATCTTCCCGAGGAGATCTTTAGAATCATTCAAACATTCTTATCCTTGAATGATTATCATTATTTCCTCAATTCTACGAAGGATCTTGGAGATCTGAAAAGAAAGACAATATATTTTCCTTTAAATCAAAAGAGCACTGAACTCTATTGCCAAGATACTTCCTTCCAAAAGCTACTCCTTAGCAAAGTAGAGAATGGGTGGAATCAGATCGGTATTGACCCTCGCATATTAAAAAGGAAGATTCCATTGGATCTCCCTCTCTACAAGATTTATTTCTCTTATAATAAGTTTCCTTTAGAGTGCTGGAACAACTATAAATCAATCAAATGCGACCTTAGCAGATCCTCAGTGAAAAGATTTCCAGTTATCACAAATGTAGAAGAGCTAGAGCTATCGAATTCCTTCCCTGTTTCGATTGATCTAACTCCTTTGTCTCATTTATCATTGCTAAAGTTACGTAATGTGAGTGTAACTGATCTCACACCACTGAAAGATATACCAGATGTTACTCTCGAATCTATTCAAGATGTGACTAATTTTTCTATGTTTTCAAATCAGAAAAGACTTGTAATTCGTGAATGTCATGGTTTATCGGATGTTACAAGCTTCCGAACCATAAGAAAACTGATGTTGTCGGAATGCCGTAGCATTATCGATGTTAGTCCGTTGAATGGTGTGTATGATCTTAGTATAATCTTTTGTGATGGAATCAAAGATATTAATGGTTTGGGCAATCATCATCGATTATTGTTGAGTTACCTTTCTCATTCTGTCAATGATTTTACATGTTTGCTTCATATTCCTCATGTTTCTTTGATTAGTTGTAATATCGAAGATATAAGTGTATTACAATATGCCAAGTCGGTAGATCTCGGCAGTTGCCTTGGTATGTCTGATGTGAGTGCTTTAAAGGGTGTGAAGAGAGTGGATATATATGCTAATCGAGTAATGTCAGGTTTACACGAGTTAAGTGAAGTTCCGGATTTATCACTCCGTAGCTTAAATCAAGAACAACAGTGGAATGATGATTTTATATCACATTTTAAGAATAAGAGACTTTTATTACATTCGAAGCATTTGCATATCACGAGTTTATCACTGTTTTCTCGTAGTATTGAAGAGTTAATAATTGTTGGCTTTAACTCAATGGGAAGCCTTCACTCAATTGGAAGTCTTATGGACAAAGGTGAAGGATCATTACTCTGTCATTTGCAGTCTTTGAGGTTAGATTCGATTAGCCTACACAGTTTGGAGGGATTGGGGGACATTCCAACAGTGAAATTATGCAGTTGTAGTCATCTGAGAGATTTAGGTGGTTTGGGTGGGAATCGATTTGTTGAGGTGACAGATTGTTCAGACCTGGAAGATGTGAGAAGTCTAGCAAAAGTTCCAATCGTAACTATAAAGCGTTGTCAGCGGCTTACAAAGCAGAGTTATGAATTCTTGAAAAACGTTCCTCGATTAAAAATCGTTGAGTAAATTTGTCATGATTATAAACTAGTGTTTCTTGATAACTATTCCTTTTTCTTCTTCTTCTTTTCTGTATGTTTAGTCGAAGTTTGAAAACATCTTTTATTCTTAATGAACAAACTAATATAAATAATATCAGCAAATACTTCAGTAAATAATGGAGTTAGAACTTCGCTAGGATTTAATCCTAAACTTCGAGCACAATCTTCACTTGCTATAACGAGTTCTGGTTTTCGAACAGGTTCTGTAAGAACACTTGTCGAGGATAACTCTTATTAAGGGATTGAGAGAATTCATGCTCCGATATTGGGGCTTTTGGGTCCAACACTACCGGCATTTTACCGGCGTTTTACCGGCGGTGCGACCTTGTTTCCTCACACAACACACATAATACCTTCAGAGCACTTAATTTGAATATCATCCTAAACAAAGATGTCTCACCATCATGGAGATGATGATTTATATCCTGTAAATCCAAAATATTGTGGTCGTGATTGGCAATTGAAATATCAACAATTCCATCGTTCTGTAATGAGTTTAGAAGCTCCATCAGAACAAAGAAAGTTTGTTGTTTCTGTTCCTGTTCGTGCTGGTGGTGCAGATAATATGTTAGGAATTATTAGTCTTTTTTTATATAGTTTAATTATTCAACGTGCATTTCTTCGTATGCAATTAACCTTAGAAGGATATCATGCTCCTATCATGGATCATGCTTATATTCCTGCCACTTTTAACTGGACTGCACCAGCATTCAATGAGAGCATTACTGCTTGTATGTTCCCTCCATATGATGGTACAATGTATCAGAGAAGATGTGAGAACGGTCCGATGCATTGGCTTCCTAACGATCCTAAGGAATATAGTCTGCACCACTACTTCATGGTCAACTCATACCAGAAGGAGAGATTTTGGTACTCTGACTATAACACCATGCTTGGTACTGATTCCAATAAAGATGCTATTTTCGTTGCAAGTAACCGAGGAAATGTCTATATGACCTTCTTTAACCCTCATCATAATGTAAGTCTCATCAATGACTACGGACTGTCAAAGGAGACTGCTTTTTCTTGTTTGTTTAATTATTTATTTAAATTAAAACCTAATGTATGTGTGGATGGTTGTAAGAAGACATTAACTCATATTCGAAGAATTAAAAAGAATCGCAAGTTAATTCAGACAACTCCTTTCCCGATCTATTCTCATATGCTGATTGCAATACAGATTCGAGTACGTGATATAGAACATCCTGATAATGTCTATTTCCATTGTGCTGATCAATTAGCTGAACAATATACTGCAATGGGAGTACATAATGTCACTTTCCTTTTCATCAACCCGAAGGTCGAGACACAAAGGATGGCTCATAGAAAATATGGCCATCAGATCCTCTTTCCCACCGGTGAGATCCTCCCAGAGTCACCAAAGGATGTATTAGATGAATCAGATAAGAGTGACGCTGGTGCATCGGACAAGGTGAAGGCAGTGATCGAGTCGGCGAGAGACTGGGAGATTATGTCTCAAGCCGATGTTCATGTCGTGACAAGCCGTTCTGGCTTTGGAGTAATGGGAGCTATGATGCGAGTGAGAGATCCTTCAGAATATCGTCTCTTTAATACCAGAGACTTCAAAAGAGTGTGTAAGGTGGAAGATCCTGATCCTCTGCAATACTATGTGGAAGAATGGAGTGGACTGCGTTAATCTTCGGTGTCAGGTTCTGTGTTGGTTAAAACATTTCTTTTTGTTTTTGTTTTGAATTCAATTCATGTTAAGTTTTCTTTTTGTGTTCGGCTCTTCAAATGGCATGATCTCTCCTCATCTTAACAAACATTCTTTTCTTGTTTGATTCAATTCATACAATATTTCGCACGTATTAAATGTGAGGTATCTCACTGTCAATTATTAGAAATTAAAAAACTAAATTCAATAATTAATTCTATGTTTTTTAAAGCATTTTCTTTCGTTCTTTCATTAAAAATTGAGAGAAGTGAGATGGAAGAGTCTATAGTTCTCAGATAGCTTATCGAGCTTCGCATACGATTTCCTTTTCGGATGATCTTCCAAGGCAACCCGACAAGCTCACTTTGTCTGTACACAAGTCATGGGAAGAGCAACAAGAAGAAAATCTCAAAAGTAAAATCTTGGAAGAAACTTCCTCTTTCCTCACAAGAATTTTACGAACATGAGGTGGAAGGCTTGAGAAGAAGGCATGAAACCGTTTGATGAGAAAATTCCTTTTCGGTCTTAATAACGCTGCACATCTCCTATCAAAATTCTCTTACCACTTCTTCAAAATCATGAGAGTCAAAGTAAGGGGTAAAATGAGAAAAGAAGCGCCTTTTCAATTCAACTAAGCGAGGATACGGATGGTAATCTCTTTTCTCTATTCTTTCTCTACCGCCGGGGAAAAGGCTTTCTTTTTTCATTTTACCCCTTACTTTGACTCTAATGATTTCAAAGGAGTGGTGTACTTCGTTGGTAAAAGAATTTTGACAGGAGATTCGCATAGAAAATACACAGCACAACATTAGAGTTTCGGGCATAACAACTCAAATCCTCTCCTTAAACTACAAAACTATGAACTATAAAGTATAACTAAAATGTAAACTAACTATAACGGTAGTATGAACTCTAAACTATCAAAGAAATTTGAAATATAAACCGGA
Organism: Poterioochromonas sp. DS; assembly: GCA_015145745.1. Lineage (NCBI taxonomy): Eukaryota > Synurophyceae > Ochromonadales > Ochromonadaceae > Poterioochromonas > Poterioochromonas sp. DS. The sequence continues at coordinate 9,121 of VKHI01000479.1, forward strand.
AACCACCTTCTAATCAATTCTTGTACGCTTCTTCTTCTTCTTCTTCTTCTACGTCATCATCATCATCATCATCATCATCATCATCATCATCATCATCATCATCGTCGTCATCATCATCACTACTATCCTCATCCTCAGAATGTGGCACATATTCAGGTGGTTCACAACCTTCTTCAATTTCCTCGCCCTCTTCCAGTCGGCGACAGAATGCAATATACTCAGGTCGCTTATAATAAGTTACTGTGCACTTTCTCGTCGGGTCAATGATGTAATCGATATCCACCGAGTCAGATTTCGCCATTGATCCAACCACATAATACAAAGACTTCAATTCCAACTTTTCTTTTCCAAGCAGCCTCAGCAGCAGTTACTGGAATAACTGCATAAAAGTTGACCTTCTCTCCATCAACTTCAGCCACAGAAAAGCCAGGCTTCTCCTTTAAGTCCGTAGGAAAGAGAACAAAGGAAGCAAAGGAATAAACGGTTGTCCTTGCGGAGTTGACAAGAGATTTGGTAATCCATGGGTTTTTGATACCCATGCTTTCATGGAAGTAACATAGCGTTCATAACTTCTTAACATTTCAAGTGGCCAATTGTCTTCATTCAACTCGTCCGTACCAACACCGGAGGGAATTTCCAGTAAGAGGGTAGGTAACAGAGTAACTAATGACAAAAAGGTCATTTCCCGTTCTTTAGTGAATAAGGTTAGTGATTACCTCAGCTCGAGCATAATCATCGGCGTCAGGAAATTCAGGGACATTCATTCTGGTCCCAGACATTCCCATCGTGACAATCGTCCAATAATTGCGCCTCAGGAGAACAGATGGAGCGAAACAATAGAGATGAGGTTGTCCAGGAGGAGCAGAGTATACAAAAGTTCGGTCATGATTGTCAGCTGCTAATAAGAACTTTTCTAAATGATCTCTCAATCTTTCATCCACATCAGTGTTCTTTCCTCAACTGGAATCACGTCACCCACATCCATTCTAATAACCCATACCTTTGAACCTACCTTCGGACCAATAACTTGCTCAAATTCTTCAGATTCTGGGCTTGGTTCATCACTCATTGTCGCAAGATTTGTTACTGATTCTTGATATCTTCTTGTTAATCATTTCTCTAATTTACGTTGCTCTGTGAAGCGTAAATTAAAACAAAGTGTTGTGACGATTTCTCTTACAATAGATAGTGAAATAGAGTAGTAGGTGAGAAGGATGGTGATAAGTTTGAACGAAGGCAAATAAACTATTACTTCTTAGTAACTTTCATCATCTTCATCTTTCGGACTAATGCTTGTGTTCTTCGATTCTACAATCCACCAGCCAACTGTTGGAGTAATCATTTGATTTGCACTTACCCCTCCTACAAACCCTGACTTCACTTTGAGATTGATCATCTCACCAAGTCGGTTCCACGTCACTGGTACTGAGCTAATTCCAATAGGGAACACATTCACATCGAGACCAGTACCTCGTTGATGTCTAAGTACAGTAGGAGCAGGAGCCTTAGCCTTTATTCCTGTCGCATATTCAACATACAACGGATTTAGCTCAAATGGAACACAAAAGCTGTTTTGTATCTTCGAGTCAGTTAAAGGGAAGAAGTTATTTATCCATCCTGAGGCAAAAGTAAATCCACCACTTCCGTGCACTGCTCCTATCTTCACAAAGGAATTCCAAAACGTTTTATCAATTTCCTCCCCTCTCCTCGCTTTCACAAACTTATCTAACACAGGTAAGAGCGATGGTAACCAGAAAGAACTAAATTCAGAAAGAGTCTTTCGTAGAATTACTTGTTCGGCTTTCTCTCGAAGTTGTTCCCAGTCTTCTATTGTTCCCTGAAGAACGAAGAAAGGAATGCCACACGCCGTCATACACATGAAGGAGAAATATGATTGACACACATCCATTAGCGCAATGTCACTTGCAATCTGCTCGGTAGATGTGGTCGTGGAGAACTCCTCTAGCGAGAATAAGTCATAGGTGTCTGGTTTTGTGTTTGCAGCTATCTGATGTCTGATGTTGTCAATCGCTCCGGCCCATTCCTCAGGTGAGGGATTAGCACTAACGTCAACTATGATATCTTTCTTCCCTTCATGTTTGACAAATTGACTTCGAAGTTCTTCAGCATGGGCATTAACATGCAATGAAATCTGCTGAACAATCAGAAGAAAGATCTGAGAGGGAGAGAACGCAAATCCGCGATGACTTTTAAATGCATCGAACGCACAAGAAATAAACTGATTCTTAATATACGGATTGAATAATCCTGTCGACGCTGGGAGTTGGGAATGTGTCAATATTGTTTCATTAGGAAATTCGAATCCTTCTGTCAGATCTTCCGCTGTGATCGTTTTCACCTCAAGTGGCAGAGTACTTAACGAATCATCAATATTTAGACGGATTTCAGTCTCAGAGACAGCAACAGTAGTCGAACGTGAGGTGCTAAAGTAGCCATCCATTTTCTTCATCATCTCTCTTGACATCTCACTTGGAAGAAAAGAGGTCGACTCGAGCCGACTCAAGTCGACTCTTTCTTCAGTCGTCGTGTTCTTCAGTTCTTCTGGCTCAAATTAAAAGAATCGTTCTTAATACCTCACAGAATGAATGAATGGTGGGTTTCATTGTATTAGTCATCTTTCTTTTCTCGCTTTGCTTGGGAGATGATGTTCTGCCTGGTAAAAGCGAAGCAGTATTCGGGAACTCTGAAAGGGATGACAGTTCAGGCGAAAAGCATCATCTAAGAGCACAAACAGCCAATTTTCCGAACGAACATCACTACTATACCTCGGAATTTCATCATAGTAAGGATCGAAGGGTTGTTTTGCAACTAGATCGAGAATATTTCAACCAATGCTCAACCTTTTCAGCTCACCACTGTGAGTTTCATCGAATTCAGCTGACAGAAATAACTTACGAGACCTTGCGAGATAACGTTGATCGATTCACCAACATCCCTGACAGAGAAGAGAGCCGAATTTATATTAGCGTTGAAGTGAAGAAGAAACTTGACTTTTCAATGGAGACATCTCTGAACCGATATTTCTCTGAGAGACCTTTCTTTAACCTGGTTTACATAAATACTGAGAGACCTTCGATAAAGAAGGATTTAGGGGCTATTACCTTTGCAGAAGAACTCACTTGGATGATTTTTCGACTTGTACCGCCTTCCGTGCGTCGTGCGTTGACAATCTTCTCTCACTTCTACTTCCCTGCTTCCACGTCACATTGCGAGACACATCCACTTACAGTAGATATGGACCGAGGAGGCACTTGGGGCAATCGCTTTGGCATCACGGCAGATCATGCTTGGATTTATCGCGAGGCAGTCTTTATGACTTTCATCGCAGATCATTGTGAAAATCAGGATTTTAATCGCTTTGCCTCACATGACATCTGTCCGCGTCATATTAATAAATTTGAATGTTTATTCTTACCTGGCACTAATTGCACTCTTCCCACAAAGCTTACCGACTGTAAATTCTTAGAATCTCTACCGGATGCCTTTCCTTATTTCACGAATGCTACTGAGACAGGAGAGATGGTCTCAGAGGAGATGGCGAGGAAACAACACGAAGAAAATGAAGCGAAAGGATTATCCAAAATATCACTACAGTCACTGAAATACGATAATCCGTATAAAAGATTTCGAGTCAAGAGTTATTCGCATATTCATCCAAAGACGATTGAAATGATTGAAATGAATGAAGTTCTTTATGACTCTTATTTCTCTCTCACTTATCTCTATGGTATTCATTATCGCATGTCATTTTCTTTTGCTGTACATGTTTATGAGAATGTTCGACAGTCTCGCATCTCGTCTTATTTTGGAATTCTTCAGCCGAATGAGTCCTGTGTTGCCATTCACATGAGAAAAGATGATCGTCAGATACCAGGAATGAATATGCGGAAATGGTGTGAAGCACATACAAGACCTGATAGAAAGCCTGGGATGTCTATCGAAGAGCTTGCATATGGAACATTCAACGGTACGGTGGTAGATGACGGGATGTGGATGGACTACGGCTGTCTCTATCGCATTCCTTACGGTGACCTTTCTCTCGAACACTTCCTCAATGCTTCATTAGCGATGTTTCCTGACAATCGCAACATCTTCGTGATGACAGACGATCCCAGGTGGCTGGACCGGTCAGTGGAGAGAGTGTTTGGACTGCAGAACATCAGTCATGCTCATAGTTTGGAGGAATATGATAAGAGGAAGGGAGAGGGTAAAGAGGTGAAAAGTCGCTATGCAGCGTACGATAAGTTGAGAGTGTTCACGTTGGCGTCGGTGAGAAATGATCGCAAGTACGAAGCGAATGTGGAGTTTTGGGCATCGATCGAGTTAGTGAGACAGTGTGAGAGTTTGATCATTCATCCGGGGTCAGCGGTGGGTCGTTTCATCGCACTGTCAGCTTGTTATCGGAGTGGGCAATCTAGGTACATGCACTGTCCGGATCTGCTGGACATTTCAGGAGGAGAGTTATATTGAACTCTTATTTTTCAACAGTTAGTTATCTTTCAGCTCGTGAGCTTATTCTTTTTTTTCTTCTTTGTTCCTGCTCTAAAACGATCTAAAATTCAAATAATACGATTATCAGAACGATACAGTTCGATCGAACATCTTGCAGAACGACCTCGTTTCGCCAGATCGTCTTACATGTGAATTACTATCATATATTATTACTCATTCACTTGATTCATTCGATGATGATGATGGTGTTCTTTCTTTTCCATGTATTTTTGTTTTTAGGATCTATTCAATGGTTTTGTTTGGTTGTTGGGGTGAATGGGGAACTTATTTCATCATCTTCATCATCTTCATCATCATCCATGAAAAACTTTAATCATCCAATGATTCTTTCACATTACTATGCTTCCCATTTCCATCATTCTCATGATCGAAAAGCCATTTTGCAATTAGATAATCAGTATTATACCAATTGTTCGAGGATTGTTGGTCCACATTGTCAGTATCATAGTGAAAGTCTTGAGACAATGACTTATCATAACTTAGTGAAGAACGTTGATCATTACCACACAATCTCACAACAGGAGGACTCTCCTAAGAAAGGAGAGAAGAGGAGAAAAGATGAGAAGATAACTTATGTTGGGATTGTCTCCAAACAGACACTCACATTAGAGGTAGAGCTTGCTATTAACAAGTACTTCGCTGAGCGTCCCTTCTTCTCTATCGAGTATGTGAATGTAGAGAAAGGTTCAGGAATAGGAAATTCATTAATTTTTATTGTATTTCGAGTGATTACAGGATCTTTTCAAAGGATATTATCTGCTTATTCGAGTCTTTACTTCCCTTCCTCCCCTTTGACTTGTGCGTCACATCCACTCGCGGTAGATCTCGATGCTACTGGTACTTGGGGCAATCGCTTTGGAATTACCTATATTCATGAAGTAACATACCCCGAGACAATATTTATGACGTTTATTGGTGGTCATTGTAGTCATCATCGAGGCAATCGCTTCGCTAGTCATGACATCTGTCCACACATGTATAACAAGTTTGATTGTCTCTTCCTTCCAGGAACGAACTGTACCATACCTACACATTTTATTGATTGTGATCGTTCTAAAACTGTTCAAGATGAGTTCTTAGTGTTTACTAATGCCACAGCAAAGGGACAGTTGTTGTTAGGTGATGCTGTCCAGAATTATCGAGGGAGAGAGGAAGTGAAGTCATTACCAACGATATTTAAAAATTTAGAAGCAGCAAACTATCGAGAAGATCGAGATAATGGATATTATACTCAGTTTAAGTTGAAAGATTTGAGATTCATTGACAGTAACACTGTAGTGAAGGAAGAGACTTTCCGCATGCCTTACCTGGATCAACGTGGTATATTCTATCTGTGGGGCATGCATTATCGTCCATCTATGGCTTTTCGAGTTGAAATGGAAGAAAGTATTCGACAGTCACGTATTTCTTCTTATTTTGGTGTTCTTGAACGTCAAGAGACCTGTGTTGCGATTCATATGAGAAAAGATGATCGACAAATTAATGATGAGAACATGACAGAATGGTGTATTAAACACACGAACCCCAATTTATCTGAACGACCAACCAGAGAAACTTTACCTTTTGGTGTTAGTTATGGTGTGTGGATGGACTATGGTTGTCTCTATCGCATCCCTTACGGTGACCTTTCTCTCGAACACTTCCTCAATGCTTCATTGGCTATGTTTCCTGACAATCGCAACATCTTCGTGATGACAGACGATCCCAGGTGGCTGGACCGTTCAGTGGAGAGAGTGTTTGGACTGCAGAACATCAGCCATGCTCATAGTTTAGAGGAGTATGATAGGAGGAAGGGAGAGGGTAAAGAGGTGAAGAGTCGCTATGCAGCATACGATAAGTTGAGGGTGTTCACGTTGGCGTCAGTGAGAAATGACCGTAAGTACGAAGCGAATGTGGAGTTTTGGGCGTCGATCGAGTTAGTGAGACAGTGTGAGAGTTTGATCATTCACCCGGGGTCAGCGGTGGGTCGTTTCATCGCACTGTCAGCTTGTTATCGGAGTGGACAATCTAGGTACATGCACTGTCCGGATCTGCTGGACATTTCAGGAGGAGAGAAGTACTGAGAAAAGCGAAAGTTTGCCTTTTATTCACTTTTCATTTCCCCCATTTATTAGTAGTTTTAATCTTCTTTTAGTCGTAGTTTTTGCTATACTTATCACTTTTCCAGGGATATTGACTTTGTATGAAACATTATTTAATGTGAGATATAGCTTCTGTTTCACTCACTCAAAACATAGTCACACAGAACTTTCGTGGAATTTTACGCCACTAGTGAAAAGTGTATCTTTCCTTTTCATCCTCAAATTTTTGTTTCACAAACTTCTTGAAATCTATCAAAGATTCGATCCAAAGAACGTGAATTATATTGCAGCATAATTGAATAATATCTCAATCAATAAGAATAAGACAAAGATGAACTTTATTAAGAGTGTTGCTGGTAAATTAGATGATCCTATGCAGAATGCAAAACTTGATAAGATCAATGATCGAAGAGTTGATCAATATGATCGAGAGATTGATGAATTGATTCATAATCAACATCATATGTATACTCCTGAGGAAGTTGCTCACCTTGAACAAGGGGTTATTGATCATTGTTTAAATGATTATGATAAAGAAGCTGTTCCTTACATTGGTCGTGCTGTACACGAGAACTGGAGAGAAGGTGGCGGTGAGAATCTCGAGGTTCGTAAGCGTATGTTGCTTCGAGAGTTAGAGAAGCGTCGAGGTAGATTAGGTGCCGCTGTAACAGAAGTGAACAATAGAACAAGAGCTGAGTTAGAAGGTTACTTCCAACGCATTGGACAATCCGAAGGTATCATTCAAGAAAGCCTCCCAACCGATTTTGGGACGATTGTAAACCATTATTCTCATTTGAAGAATGAATTAGCTGGTGCGATCACTGCACACCATCATCAAGGATACGATCACTACGACACCTTTGTCCATCATCAACTCGGAAATGCATTGAGAGATGCTCAAAACCGCACTGTTGATAGCAATCGAGCAAAGCACCATGAAAGAGAAGTCGATGCCTTAGCGCAAAGTCTTAGCCGCCTTCATACTGCGGAGGAAGCAGAAGATTTGGAGAGACTTGTGGTGGATAATACTTTTCGCGCATGGGGAGAAGAAACCGCTGGTGGCCTAAATATTGACGATAGAAGAGAGGTCCTGGGTAATCGCCTTCAAGAAAAGCGCGGTATTATTACCAACGCTGTTAATGAGACTAATGCTCGCATTCGCAGTCATTTAGATGGATATGTTGCTCACATCAATACCGCCGAGGAGCAAATTAAAGCTACTTTACCGACAGAGGTTGAACAGATCGAAAATCACTTCAACGAGCTTCGTCAACAACTTGAAGCTTTGATTGTTCCGACATACAATGGCGGATTTGATCAATTTAATGCCGCTGTCCACAACGAGCTGCAACTCGCAGTTGATGCACACAGAGAGCGAGTTACTGCTGAAAACGATCGTCTTCGCCAACAGGCTTTAGAAGGTTATGTTGCTCATATCAACGCCTATGAGGAGCAAATCAAAGGTTCTTTCCCGACTGACAGTGAGACCATCGATAATCATTTCAACGAGCTTCGACAACAACTTCAATCACAGATTGTTGATCATTTCTCTGGTGGATACGATCAGTTCAATGCTGCTGTCAACAATGAATTACAAGTCGCCGTTGACGCTCTGCGAGAGCGAGTTACAGCTGAAAACGAACGTGTTCGCCAAGAGGCCATTGCTGATCTACGTGCTAAAACTTTTGCTGCGTTTGCTGAGAATGTTCGTGCTCAGATTCAACAAATTGCAGGAACTTCCAAGGAAAATCTTGGTAATGAAAATGCTTCCAGCAAGATCTTCACATCTGATGTGTTGAATGGATTAAATAAGGACCTCGATGATTTAGCACAACGCTATTTGGATACAGTGTCCTCTATCACTCCATAAATCATTACATTGATGTATAACGGAGTTTACTTTTGTTTTCTTTTTTCCCCCCCTGAAAAATGTTGTCTTGTTTTTGAATGTAGTAGTTTGTAGTAAGTTAAAAAATTCGTGCATAAATACTATGCTCTTTAAACCGGGCGCATGAAGTGCCCATATCTGAAATTATGAGGAAAGTGAAAATTAATCAATTGAAGTGAGGAGGGAAGAAATTAACTGACGAGTCATTCAATATCCACACAATTTAATAGCGACGAACAACGAATAATATTCGATATATATTAACTAGAGATACATACCTTTATTTTTTAGACTCTAAGGAACTGGTAAAATCATGAGCAGACTTTTAGGAAAAATTGTTAAAACTGTTGAACATGCGGCGAAAACAGTTGAAAAGGCAGTTGACATCGGGAAATTAGATGCGATTGTTGATCGTCGGGTTCAACAATATGATCGAGAGATTAACCAAAAAATCCAAGAGTTACGACGACATCTTTCCCAGGAAGAAATTGACGACATCGAACTGGAGATTATTGACCGCTGTCTGCTCGCTTATGATAGCGAGGCTGTGCCTTACGTAGGAAGAGCAGTGAATGCAGATTGGATGGAAGGTGGTGGAAATACCGTTGAAGTGCGAAAGCGTATGTTGAATCGTGAATTGCAAAAACGTCGAGGAAAGTTAGCCGCGTCTATGGGTGATTTGAGAGCAAGCACTCAATTTCAACTCGATACTATTGTAGTGGCTATTCGACAGGCGGAGCAAGAGATCAAAGCCACGTTACCAACTGATCTACCAACTATAGAGCGTCAGTTTGTTGCATTACGTCAAAAGTTGGGCGGTGTCGTAGGCCCGAACTTCCCAGGAGGCTTAGCACAGTTTGATGCTATAGTTGATGGAGCAGTGGAGGCGCAGCTGAATACTCTCAAGAGTCACATTCTTTCTGAGAATGAACGTATAACGACTGAAGCAATAAACGAGTTTCGCCAAGAGTCTTTTAATACTTTATTTAACTCCTTGTACGTGCAAATAACGCAAACAACGAATGCAGTGAAGCACAATATCGGCATTGATGTTGCTCATGACCCTGATAACAAAGTAATCACACCTGAAGTAGTCGACAGGGTTCGCAGAGATATGGATCGTGCAGTTAGTAGCTTTTTGAATGATCTTCGTAGGATTAACCAAATCTAATGACTGAAGTGATTCATTAGTCATATATGAGTGTTTGTTTATTTTTTATTTTGTTTTTCCCTTTTGTTTCTAAGAACGAGGATTGGGAGTGATTTGTTGAATGAGATGATATTTATAGATTTCCAAATTCCACAAAAATCTCTTATTATAACTCCTAACCTTCGATAATTGCTTTGAACTGTCCTATTTTGTAAGATTAATTGTTTGCGTGCACACGCCTACTTCCCCAATAACAAACTGATATTCCGTAATACCACCTCTTGTAACATCTTGCAAGTAATACCACCGTATTTGGGTGAATAATGTATTGTCAAAAAAGAAAAAAGCGTCGTGGGGGACCGAAGTGCCGGTATAATTTTGCCGACGTTTGTATCTTTTTTTCTTTGGTGCGAAAAAAAGTGAGGAAAGTATCATTAATACAGTACAGTATTAATTGAAGTGAGGAGAGAAGGAGAGATAAGATACTTGCAATCCTTCACAAATTATTAGCAACAACTATACACAATACAATACCTTTGCATTCTTACTAGAATAACTTGAAACACTTATTTATCATGAGCTTCTTCAATAAAATTGCAAAAACTGTCGGTGATGCAGCTGAAATCGGGAAATTAGATGCGATTGTTGATCGACGTGTTCAACAATATGATCGAGAGATCAACAAGTTGACCGAAGAAATCCGAAGATTACCATCCGAAGAAGAAATTAAAAAGATGGAGCAGGATGTTATCGACCTCTGCTTCCTCGCTTATGACAAAGAGGCCGGGGCTTACATGGGGAGAGCAGTGAATGCAGATTGGAAGGAGGGTGGTGGAAATAACCTAGAAGTGCGAAAGCGCATGTTGCATCGTGAATTGGAGAATCGTAGAGGCAAACTGGCTGGAGCGATGGCTGGTTTGAGAGCGAGTACCCAACTGCAACTCGATAGTCTAGTCTCAAACATCCGACTAGCAGAGCAAGAGATCAAAGCCACGTTACCTACTGATACACCAACGATAGAGGCTGGGTTGAGCGCATTACGTCAAAAGTTGAGTGGCTTAGTTGGCCCGAACTTCCCAGGAGGCTTAGTGCAGTTTGATGCTTTAGTGAATGGAGCAGTGGAGGATCAGTTGAGTGCTCTGAAAGAGTTTATTTTTGATGAGAACAAACGGTTAACAGCTGAAGCTATTCAGGAGTTCCGTCAAGATTCGTTAAATATTTGGTACAACTCCGTGTATTTGCAGATCCACGAAGCCACGAATACGGTGAAATCTCAGCTCACCACTAATACTTCAAATGATCCCAATAACAAGGTCATCACAGCTTTAGTGGTAGAGGATGTTCGCAGAGACTTGGATGAGGCAATGAGCAACATTTTAAAAAGTCTTAAAAAGGCTCGTGTTTAACGAGTGCCTGTAAGATGTATCTCAGAAGTATTAACCTTGTTTTCCTTCCCTCATTCGAGCATCAGGATAGGGGTGGGTGATTTGATTTGATCGTATGAGATCCTTTAAACCATTTTAAATAAAAATAATGTCGTAATAAACCTTCACATGTCATAACCTTTGATGTTCTCTGATCAGCTCTCTGTCTATCGTATTATTTGCATTTAGCTTGATTTTTATTTCCTCTGTAACATCAATGAATAATATAGTATATCTATGACTTTGTCTTATCTTCTTCGTGATGATCCTCTCAACTACAGAGTAATAGAGTTAAATCTATACTGGTATCAATGCCTCTCTTACCAATATTTCCGCCTAATCGAATCACCCTCCACAGGACCTAATTGGTAAAACGCTGGAAAATCAGTAGCTTCAAACTCAGCAATTATCGTTGAAGGTGGTGAGGGAAACTCTAAAGAGTAAACCGGGTGCATAATTATAATAATTTTAATGGAAGTGAGGAGAGCGATAGGGAAAGAGATCTTTAATCATTCACAAATCATTACTCACCAACCTATAACCAACACAAATAAATTAGAGTGATTAGCAGAGTAACTTGAAACGATTTATTTACCATGAGCTTCTTCAATAAAATTGTGAAATCTGTGGAGGATGCAACTGATATCGGGAAATTAGATGCGATTGTTGAACGACGTGTTCAACAATATGAACGAGAGATCGACAAGTTGACTCAAGATATACGAAGATTACCATCCGAAGAGGAAATTAAAAAGATGGAGCAGGATGTTATTGACCTCTGCTTCCTCGCGTATGACAAAGAGGCTGGGGTTTACATGGGAAGAGCAGTGAATGCAGATTGGAAGGAGGGTGGTGGAAATAACCTCGAAGTGCGAAAGCGCATGTTGAATCGTGAATTGGAGAATCGTAGAGGCAAACTGGCTGGAGCGATGGCTGGTTTGAGAGCGAGTACCCAACTGCAATTCGATAGTCTCGTCTCAAACATCCGACAAGAAGAACATGAGATCAAAGCCACATTACCTACTGATTCATCAACCATAGAGAGTCAGTTTAACGCATTACGTCAAAAGTTGGGTGGTTTAGTAGGCCCGAACTTCCCAGGAGGCTTTCTGCAGTTCGATGCTTTAGTGAATGGAGTAGTAGAGGATCAGTTGAGTACTCTGAAAGAGTTTATTGTTGATGAGAACGAACGGTTAACAGCTGAAGCAATACATGATTTCCGTCAAGATTCATTTAATATTCTATTTAACTCCCTCTTCCTGCAAATAACACAAACAACGAATGAAGTGAAGGTTACTCTCGCCACTAATGCCGCCAGTGACCCTGATAACAAGGTTATTACACCTGAGGTGGTAGAGAGCGTTCGAAAAGAAATGGATCATGCAATGAGTAGCCTCTTAACCGATCTTCGCAAGATAAATCGTCTTGAAAAAAGTATTGTAACGCTAATGAACTGATTCCGAGCCTTTCAAATTATTTTCTCTCCTTCAAAGAGACTTCTGAATACTAGTATCTCATTTGTGCATCGGTGGACCGAACAAATTCAATTATATAACTCTGCTTTATGAAGACATTAGCAAGTGCTTCGCGCTGATTCACTTTTGTGATGTTGGATAACGAGACCAGGTAGATAAGCTTATCTTATAATTTCTTTATTCATAAATTACAAAAATTTTCATCATCATCGATCCGATAAAAAAGACAAGAAGGAATACGAATGAATACAAATAATTATAATTATCATCATTGACTAAGATATAGAATATGGTGTGCTCTAATAAACAATAAATGACTCCATGAAATAATAATAACAAGAAGCAAAGAATCATTTTAATATCAACAAAACAAAACAAAATTAAAATGGAATAAAATGAAAAGAAAAGAAAAAAACAAAACAAAAAATAACAACACGAATAAAGGGCAATCAGATGACTACTATTACTTATTATTATTACTTATTCAGACATCCGTGATACTAACATTATAAGCATGTTTCAACTAAGATAGAATGGCAGAACTTCCATATCTTGCTCTTTCATTCGCTTGATAATCTGTGATACTCGAGGATAGTTGAGAGCACGTTGAACTAATACATTGCTGGGGCTGTTAATATTATTGGTGTTTATGATTGGAACCTTACTAATGAACACTGGTGCGAAGAGAAGATGCAAATAAACCTCCGGAACTGGCGGAAAAGGAAGATCACATGGTTTCTTCCTGCACCCTTCAAGACCAGGTGGAACAGTGAATCGAACACCTGTGATCATGTCCGAGTCTTTAGAGACTGTGATGTATCTCTGTATTTCCCCTTTGATCACCTCTCTGTTGATGATGTAGCCCTTCGTCGACCAGACAGTATAATCCTTTGGTTTAATGTCACTCCAAAAGAGAGAATCTGGAGGGATCTTTCCATTATTCAGAAGATCATGCACATCCTGGCTGAGGCTTTTATATAAGACTTCCATCGCTGTCGCTCCAGCAGGAGCGATGTTTAACATCGCGAAGTCCTTTGGTGCATCAGCAACTAGATCATACCAACTCGTCACATTAAACTCAAAGGAAGCATCGTCTTCCACAATGAGCGCGTATGGATGATTGGTCTCATCATCGTCATCGTGTGAGGCGATGTATATAGCTTGGAGGTGAGAGATAATCGCTGACACGTCATCAGGCTTGGTTTCAGGCATATTAATGTCCTTCTTGAGTATTTCGATCCCTAAGGTTTGAATTCGTGACCTTTTGATCTGATGGACCACGTAACGATCAGATGTTAGTTGTGACGTCATGGATGACGTCTTATCTGATTTACTCGAGGATTCGATGACATAGACAGGGATCTTGATATCTGCTTTCTTCCCTTCAAATGCTCCAAAGTTAGGATAAGTGGTTGGTGTGATAGGAGCGACAAGAGGGTTGTTGGCAGCTGTTATCGGGGATTCTTCCTCTTGGTTAGATGATATGTTAGTGAATAAGACACTTCCTGCTGATCTCAAGATTGGAAGAGACTCTTTGGTTAGAATATTTGATTGTTGAAGGAAATGAGGTTGAAAAAATAGATAACGTAAAAGAGAAACATCAATCAGAAAGAATAGAATTATTAAAGCAAATAAAGCATCAGATAACTTCCATACACAACCTATTGATCCTGTAGGTAAGAATGAAGACTTGAATCTTTTCAACATCTCTTTCAGACAACAATAATAGTAATAATAATAATAATAATAATAAGAATGTTTTGTAATACGATCTTCTCACTATCTATCTATATATATATCCCTATATATTCTTAGTGTTATTATATGATGAGATTCATACCAAATTTTGGTTACTTTTTGACAATCGTGCTTTTCCCTGAATCTGCTTTTGTGGAAGACCTGGTGCACGATCTTCTCTTAAGAAGAAGAAGAGTCGGTTCATTGAAGAGATTTAGAGAAAAAGAGAGAGAAAGATGGCAACGAATTGGTTTAAAGCATTGTTTGGATTTCAAGAGGGTCGTATTATTCGAATGGCTGATATTCAAAGTCAGTTTCAACTATCTGCAGATCACACCGTCCTAACCTCTTATGCCAATCAAAGAAGCTTCCAGATTGGACGCTTCTCCACTCCTACAATAGCAACTTTGCGAGAAAACCTCAGAGCAGCAATCCATCAATTTCCTGAGAAAGTAGCAGCGGATTCTTTCTCCCGACCTCATGTAGAGATTCAACACATTCCTATCGCTGGTGCACGTGAGATGCATATAGAGAAGCCAAATGCTGTCTTTCAAGCAGCTTCTCAGTTCAACTGTCTTGAATTCCCTTCTTACAATGTGTTACCAGAACATGGCATCACTGCCTATGAGAGGGATCCTACCCA
>VKHI01000480.1:6935-18837 GCA_015145745.1 Poterioochromonas sp. DS
ATATTTTTAGGGAAATTGTGTAGTTGTAGTCCGGTTTCAAGAGATAAATTCAAGAGGAGAAACGAATCTGAAAGAAAAGTATTTGAAAATTTAGAAGTTAACCAGAAATTAAAGAAGAAATGAGTGACCAAGATTATGGAATAGATGAGGCGAAAGCAGATTCCCTTAAAAGTCCTGTTCGTATATTGGCAGGTCCGAGTGACACTATAACCAGCGAGGATTCTCTCGAACAGAAGATTAGCTTACGAATGGAAATCGCATTAAAGAAAGAGAAATTACGGCTAGAAGAAGAGGCAAACTATACCTACAAGCCAAAGTTATACACTAACGGTAGAAGTAAGCCACAAACTCCAACTGCCGCTGCTTCAACCCCAACTGCAGCAGATCGGGAAAATCGTTTTGATAAATTATATTCTGATGCATTACAACGTCATATTACTCAAAATACTAAAGAGGAGCAAAAGGATAGAGATTTAACTTTTACTCCCAAGATCACCAAACGTGCTTCCTCGGCAACACGTAGTGGCTCTGCCTCTCGTTCTAACTCGAGAAGCGCATCCAGAGAGCGAGGAAATGATGCTCCCAGTGATGGTCGTCAGACCCCTCGTGCTAATGCTAGAAAAAGTTTAGAGCCCGAAAAGCCAAGCTTCCAGCCTGCAATCACGAAACGCGCTAAGTCCATTGAGCGCGCTAGAGATAAAGAGGTTTCTGAGCGTCTCTATGAGCACGGTTTACATGTGAAAGAGAAAATGGATCGAAAGAGAGTGGAAGCCGAGCAGAAGGAACTGGAAACTTGTACATTTGTGCCAAAGGTTGATTCAAAGAGATCAAGTTCAGCGTCTAGATTGAATGTGGTAGAAAGAATGGGTAAATTTGAAGAGGCTCGACAAAAGAAGTTACAAGAAGCCGTTGACCAAAAGAAGGAAACTGAGAAGTCCTTTTCTTTCCAACCTACTTTACTATCAAAACGTCCTACGACTCCAACTCAACAACCTTTCTATGAGCGACTTGCTATACCTCATGAGAAACCTGTTAGCCATGCTGCAATCGAGGCTATGTCTCAATTAACTTTTCATCCTCAAATTGTCTCCAAGAGAACTCCATCGGTAAGGGATTTTGAGAATATTTTGCTGTTAAACTTATTTATTGGTCACTTCTAATTAGCCAAACACTACTCGCCAAAGTTTTGGTGAATTTAAAAGTGTCCACGAAAGACTTTATCGTGAAGGTGAAGAGCGCCGTCGCGAAGTTGAGAATGAGGTATGTCTATGACGCTTTTTTAGAGCTCTGTTGCTTATTTTCATCTTTTCGATAGCTTCAAAATAGACGTCACGAGTTAGATTCTGAGTTAACTTTCCATCCACAAATTATCACACCGACTCCTCAACAACACGAACCAGTTTTCGAACGTTTGAGTGTTGGTGCAGATAGAAATGAAGTAAAACAAAAGCTAGATCGTATCAAAGCGGAGCTGACGAAAGACTGGACTTTCCAGCCTGCCATTTCAGAAATGTCGAAGAAACTTCTCGGACCAAGGTAACATATTTCTTCAAATTTGAAAAGTCTCTGATAATTATCTTGCATTAGACGTGAAACAGAATCTTCGGTCTATGATCGTCAAGTCGCTGAGCAGCGCCGGCTTGAGGAGGAACTAATTCGAAAGAAGCAAGAACAAGAAGATGAGCAACTTAGAGAAGCAACTTTTGCACCAAAACTGCCAGAATCATCGAAAGAATTAGCGAAAAAGAAACTATCAACGAATAGTATGGATGTCACTTCCACGGATGTTTATTCTCGTTTAGCTTCAGCTCTCAGCCCTACTGGTACAGTGCAAGAGAATAGTTTTACGTCTACCGGTGTTATTAACCCTGTTGCTCCTACAACAACCTCGCGGAGTATCATTCTTCCAGAGAAAACATTAAACCAAGTTTTTGCTCGTTTAGCTACTCCATCAGTGCAACAATTCGAAGAATATACGCGTGATGCAGAGGGAAAGAAAGTTGTTTTACCTGAAAAAGAAAGAGAACAAGTATTTACTCGGTTAACCGAAAAGAAAACAAAATCTTTTACATTAAAAACACATGAATCAGAGAATCGCATCTCTGCTAATCCTTCACCAAGTGGTAAGAATGCTTTTAGCGAAGAAGCTTTCCTGCAAAAAGTTGAAGAAGGGAAAACACCAACATCGAAGCAACCTCCACAGAGTCCAAATAAAAAACTAACGCATAAAGATTCTCATTTATCTGCTGTTTCATCCATCACAGCTGGTAGTGCGAAAGAAACTCCTGTTAAGAAGACGAGAGCTGCATCAGCCAGCAAATTGAACACTCCGACTACTACTCCTGCCTCGAAGACCACAAGAGCCCCTGTTGCCTCTACAGCAAAGAAATCTGCCGTTAAGCCAGCCAGTTCCAATTTACCATCCCCTCCTGTAGTTAAACGCGATAAATTGAGCGCCGCCTCGCCAATGCCTCCAGCTCCTCCTGCCACTGCCGTTAAGGGAAATCAACCTTCAAATGCTCAAACTGACTATTACGATGACTTAGCGAAGAAGTTAGAGGCATCTTTGACTCTCATCAATGAAAATAATGGTCTTACCTCTCCTCCTCCAGCTCCTGCAACTGTAGAGAAAAGTACTAACGGCAAGACTGCTGCCACCACGGCAACTCCAAATAAAGCAAAGAAATATGCAATTACTGATTCTCCACTTCCAAAAGAGTCTGAAGATTTCATTAATAGCATTCCAGTCGTTCATGATCCAAATAATGGTGAATTATCTGATTAAAAAGATCAGTAGAAGAAGTATGAGGATCTCTTTCTCTATTTGCGTCATTTGTAGCGAAAGAAAAGTAGAATGATGGTGAAATGGAAGAAGAGATTCATTTTGTGAGGTTTTGGGTGTTATTATATCTTCATAGAAGTCGTTAGAGAACATCAGGCTTTTAGGTTCTTTCTTCTTTTTTTTTTTTGTTTCTTTTTGTTTTAATTGAAATTTTTATTTTTATTTTTTCCTTTTTTTCTTTGTGATGGATTTTGTTTGTTGGAGGAAAGATCTTTCGACTGTTTGTTTTCATTCAACTTCAAAGTCACCACCTATACTTCCTATAATCAGCTCATAACATATATACATCATAAATCCAAATAAAACAATTATTCTATGCAATCCACAAATAATATTGAGAACATTCAATTCAAGGAAGAAAGAAGAGAGAATCTGGGAGGGGAATGCATTGATTAAGCCTTTTACCGATTCTTTGTTTGTTTTCTTCTCTTTGTTTCGTCATCGTCATTGTTACATCTCAGTTGATTTACTCTTAATTAATGATGAAAGCTCCTTTATCTATGAAAGATCTGCATGGTTTTGCGTAACGATACGCACCTGCAGTAGAGATTTTCAACACGAACAAACAAACAAGAAAGGAATAATAGTAAAGAAATCTCTACTATCAAACACACATAATCAATAAACATCAAGAAAAAACATATTTGACATCAATATACTATACATCCTATTTCTTTTTCTTTTCGCCTTTTCCTTTTGTATTACCTCCACCTCCTCCTCCACTTGTCTTTCCCTTCCCTTTCCCTCCTTCTTTCTTAGCTGCTGCAGTATCATCGCCATTGTTTAACTCCTTATTCATCTCAATATTCATAACCATTGCTGTTCCATCTTTACCCAATCCTTCATACATATCTGATGAAGCATTTGCTTTCACAACTTCTCCATTTCCAAAGATTTTGACTCCATTCTTAACTTGGTCGTATTCTTGTAAGATCGCACGAATCTCAGCATGAGACTTCACAACCTTTTCAGCTGCATCTAACTCATCCTACAGATGAAGGAATTACACACTTCCTCACTTAGGGTAAGATTTAACATACCTTTGCAAGATCCCATGCATTTTTATTATAACTTGAACGAATATTTGGATCACCACCATGCTCTAATAACAATCTTAATACTTTCCTCGAATCATGGAAAACAGCAATACAGAGACAAGTCCATCCTTTTAAATCTCTTGAATTAGGATTTGCTTTAAACACTTTCGCTTCTTCACTAATTTCTCCTTCTGTTAAATCCCAACGATCTTGATCAATGGTTTTCCAATAGGTAAGAAGAAACTCTGCTAAAACATCATTATCCTGCTGTGCTGCAATAGAGAGTAATGATTGACCAAGATCGTTACGTACTTCAACACTCCCCCGGGGCCTGCTATTTGTTTTCTTGGCTTCGTCTGCGATCATATGTAGCATATCTTTAATCCCATCAATGTCTCCGCTCTCTGCTTTCTCGATCAATTCTTTACGAATTAGATTCCTTGCAAGAAGTTCTCTTTCAGCAGAAGTTTTAATACGGGATTCTAAATTCGCCATAATTATTTGTCGTCTCTTCTCTATGAGTTGTTCAGTGCGGTTAATATCCCATTCACTCTAGATAGAGGGGGAAGTCAATTAGTATAAAAATATTTGATTGATCGGAAATTTTTCTTACCAGAAGTTGTCGGGTTTCATCATTTATAGCAATATCAAATGCTGATTCCAAAGATACTTTGTCACGATGTGCAGGATGCCCACCAGACTCTAACAGTAGTTTCACCACTGCTGTATGTCCATTAAATGCTGCACGCCATAGAGGACTTCTACCAGTATCATTTAATCCGTTTGGATCAGCACCATTATCCAATAAGTATTGAACAATATGTATATGACCTTGAGAAGCAGCTTCAGACAACGCAGTATGTTTCCTCCCGTCAAATGACTCGATATGATAACCCTTCGCTATGATAGACTTCATCTCATCCAAGTCACCATCGAAGGCAGCTTCAACAAACTGAGGGCTATTTCGGATGATTTCACTTGCTCCAAACAAAGATGCAATTTGATCCATGGTCGAATCACCACAAGAGACTTCATTAGATGTGTTAGCTGCGTCAGGGTTGTTGGCATTATTGGCATTCGGATCAATGACTTTAATTAGTCTCATCTTTGACATAACTTCTTCAGGAATTGTTGATTCATCAGTTGTGCAAAGAATAAATATAAATTCAGGTGATATGGAAGCATCTTCAGGTGCAGGATCGCCTAGAGAAGGTTTTAGTAATTTCTGCCATATTGTTTCATCAAAGAACTTCGAACGATCCATCACTTCTTGAGGAAATAGATTTGTATCAAAGATACTATCATTTACTGCTTTGAGAGATGGAAACTTCAAAGTCATTGTTCGCCCATTTAAGAAGGATGCGACGAGAGCACGGTTCAGAGCATTGGAGTTATTCTGAAGAATGTCTTCCATATTGATGTACGCACCGCTCTGATATTTGAAAAATCGGCTTGCTTGCTCAGTTGGATCTAATACACAGGGAAACTTTTCATAGACGTAAACTGCCTCCTCGATTGCCTCAGGCAACTTCTTCAGAGGGACAGAGGCTATTTGATCCTTCGAAGGAGCCGCCGAGATACTTGCTGTGGCTCCCATGATAGTAAACGATTAAATTCTGCAATCTTCACTTGAAAAGTTAAAAGTTTGTCAAGAAAAAAGATCTCAATCGAGTAGCAAAAGGAGGAGAAGATGTTTCGACTAGAAACTGTCAGCTCTCTCGATAGAAGAGATATAGCAGTATAGCAGAAGAAGAGAAGATGTCGAGCAGCAATAACAATCAGATTATTGAACAAGATACAGAAGAGAATGAAGATATTCCTAATCTTTTCAACTTCTTATTACCATTCTCATCGTTAGAAGAGTTTGGGGGTCGTCAGTTTACACAATTTAGTTTGTCGTTCAATCAAAACATCTTTCAAGGATGGGTGAAGCAACCTTCTCCATGCTGTGCTGCAGCTGCTGTTGCTGGAGCATGGAATGCAATTCACCATTATTCTCGAAATAACGAGCAGGCATACCAATATCATCATATTTTAGCAATTTATATTCAAATTATCGAGGAAAAGATTGAAAAGAAGATAGCAGCTTTCCATAGAAAGTTAGGTTTCTTCCCTGCAAATAGCACGAAGATAAATGAAGATGGAAAAGACGCAGAGATAATTGCGAGTATTGATCGGGTTCATTTGTTAAGTATTGACTTTTGGATTCGATTCGATGAGTTGTGTCACTCAATATTTCAGAAGCAAGCGACGGGCAAAAAGGAAACCATTACCAAAAAAATTGTTGATAAAGCTATGAGAAAACTCATTAAGGAGTCGCTGGATGAAGCAGCAATAGAGAACAATCGACCAAAACTTCATAGCTGGAAAGATATTGAAGGAGAACCTTCACTTCATCGATCCTTTCCTTATTTCATCGCAGAGCTTTATGAAACAGAAGAGAAGTCTCTCTTTCAGGAGATGTTAGAAGATTCTAATGAAGTTGAAGAAAAGTTGGCGAAAAAGATGTCAGAAGAGGATGGAAAAGCAGCGGACGAGGAAGAGGTAGGTTTTCTTCACAATTGAACCAAGCTGTATCAAGTTAATGTTGTTGCTTTGTAGGAGGCTGAAGAGGATGAGGAAGATGGTGAAAAAGAAGACGAATCCGGTAACAATGAAGGTAAAGCGTCTGCTTTGATAATTATTGAAGCTGGACCAGGAAAATCTTCGAAGTCGAAGAAGAAATGGGATTGGAGGAAGGACTTCATTGACATCGCCAAAGCTAAAGCAGGAATAAAGAAATTACAACGATCTAAACCTTCTACTGCCTATATCGGAAATTGGGGCATATTAGAATCGATTGACCATCTTTCGCAACAGTTTTATTATGGAGATAATCTAACGGCAAGAATGTTTATGGGAAAAAAGAAATTAGCAAAATCTAAAATTGACTTTCCATTATCAAAGAAAGACAAAGAAGAAACTTTACAATTACAATGGGAAGGCGTTAAATCTGTTTTCAATCGCCCAAATCATGTTCTTTTATTTCATTTGAAGAATCACTACGCCCTAGTCTTTGCTCTGAGGGAATGGTTTAACACTGAAGATGGAAAGTATTACCGACAACTGTTAACGGCACGGAAAGGACAAAGACCAACAGCATGGATTGATTTTAATGAAGCAAGAGAGATTATGTTGAGTTGGGAAGGATATAAAATGATTTTAATCACTGGGAACATTGAACCAATTCATTATGTGGAATACAGCGAGACAAGTAAGAGAAAGTAACGAATGACCGTCATGAGATTTTTTCTGTTTTTTTTAAAAGAAAAGAAAAAAGAAGGATGTTCATGCTTTTTCTCATAAGCTATTATTTGCTATTACACAAAATAAAAAGACAACAATAGACAATTATGACAACAATCCTTAAGAAGAAGGAAAAGAACTCTAAATAAAATTTCTTGGACTGAAATCATTTTATCTATAGCAAAGAAAGAAGTAACCTCCAGTAAGCTTCAATTATGAAAGACAAAAAAACAAAGCAAAGCAAAGCAAAGCAAAGCAAAAGAATAAAAACAATAGTAATTGATGAAGCTGTTGCTATAGCAATTCTACCTACCTAAGTTAAAATCTATCTTAACCAAACCCTTATTCTTCAAAAGAGAAGTGACCTTTACAGCATCCATATCTTTATGCAAATACAATCGCCCAAAAGATTGCAATCCCCATTCCAATAATAGAAGAACCAATCTGAAGTGTTAGTTGAAATTTAGATGGTCTAAAATAGAAAATTGTCGATCCCATGGGACAATCTTTCATTGCGACATATAAATTTAATCTTGTTAATTCATTACCAATCCATTCAGATTTTACTAATATTTTTAATAATTGATCAGCAATTTCATTCACTTTAACAATTTCTAATAATATTACAATTAATACAGCAATCTGACGTCCAAATCCTGATAATATGAAAAAAATATCACCAAATATCCCTAATAGACTATCATGATATTCTGATATTACAAATAGTAATAATATTGCCATGACAGTATTTGTTAATGATGCAAAGATTAACCAATTAATTGGTGTTTCACGATCACGTTTATCAATACTTTCACGTGATTGGAAATATTCTGTATAAGAAAAATCTTTATGTATAATTTTATTTTTCACAGTTTCCATCGTATGTAATGATAAACGTTGTTCAAAGATGAGAAAAGTTAATAATCCTAATAAGAAAAAATTAGCAGGTGTGAAGAAGAATATTATTCCAACAATAATAAAGATACTAAATACAGCATTACGATCTAAAAAAGCAATTTCTAATGCTACAAATGTTAATTGTAATATTGTGAAGAGTATAAACATGTATCTACCGAGTTTTATTGCATAATTCATTGCTTCAGTATAAACCTTTAAATCAATATCACGTTTAACATGCATTTCACGTCGAAGATAAACAATTGCTGGATATAATAATATATTTTGGAATACAGTACCTACAGTTTGTACTGTGGTTACAATATTGGATCGAGTATCATCTCTTTTATCTGTTAATGAGAAGTAGATGAGATAGATGGTCATAAGGATTGTATGTGACCATAATGCAAAATGAAGATAAAACGACCATATACGAAATTTGACTACAATATATTTGAAAAAGAAACTTTTGGAATTGGTATAACTATTATCTGGCATAATGATTCCTGTGATACAACTCCATCGATAGAAGAGTTTATTGGTACTAATAACATCTCGTAAGGTGGTCGGATTTTCACCATAAAATTCATTTTTTAAAAGAGCTATACGATTTGATTCTTCTACAACTGATGATAAAACTTCAAAATCTTTTTCTGTTGCATCTTTGACACTTCGACTTAATGAGACAGTAGGTGGTTGGATTCCATCAAAGATTGATTTTCTTCCACTTTTCGGAGTTCCTGAAGCTGGTATAAAATTAGGTTCTTTCTCAGAAGACATTCCTTTATTCCTCAATCACGATAGCTTAATTGATGAATGACAAAGCAAAGCTTTTAATGAATCAGAAAATTCACAACTTTTTCGTCAATTTCGTAAATTTACGCTGCGCTCAAATGTGGGTTTGGGCATTTTTTTCTGAAATGCCCAAGGACGAAGTGACGGTTTAGATGTTATTCATTTCATCAATTCACTTCACATTCACCCCACATTTCCCAGGGAAATACCTGAAATTACCGTGCTCTCTCTTGCATCTAGACTTAGTTCTATTCTATGTTTACTCAATCCTGCTTTGGCTTTAGACGTTTTTCATTACTTTTATTAGTTGTGCTTATTTCAATGTTGTCTGTATCTAAGGGTTTTTCTGTTCAAGGTATGAGAAATGTTGGTCTTCGTCGATCAACTTCCCGCGGTCTAAATGCTTTGCAAATGGCAAATTTTCATCTTGTCTTGGTGAGACATGGTGAATCAACTTGGAACGATGAAAATAAATTTACCGGATGGTATGATTGTCCTTTATCGAAGAAGGGTGAAGCGGAGGCTATTGCTGCAGGAAAGCTTCTTCATGAGAACAACTTTAAATTTGACCTCGCATATACCTCCTATTTACAGCGTGCCATTAAGACATTATGGCACTCCTTAGAGCAAACAGGTCAAATGTATATTCCTGTCAACCATGCTTGGCAACTTAACGAAAGGTAAGACGATCACTTCATCCCACTTTTTAATTTAATATGATGGGACTAGACATTACGGTGCTTTACAAGGTCTTGATAAGCAACAAACTGTTGAGAAGTTTGGAAAGGATCAAGTCCTTATCTGGCGTCGTTCCTATGACATTCCACCACCAGAATGTGAAGACGGTTCACCAATGTTACCAGCTAACGATCCTAGATATTCTGCTTTCCCAGAAGCGAGGAAGATTAAGACTGAGTCTTTAAAGACCACCCTTGATCGTGTTGTGCCTTTCTGGCATAGTGATATCGCTCCACAAGTGAAAGCAGGAAAGAACGTTATCATTGCTGCCCACGGCAACTCCTTGAGAGCCTTAGTCAAGTATTTGGATAATATTTCAGACAAGGAAATCACTGAATTAAATATCCCAACCGGTGTTCCTTTGGTTTATGAATTAGATCATGACTTAAAGGTTATCCCTCATAAAGATGCCATCGCTCCACTCAAGGTAAGAAGGATGTTCTCGATTCCTCGTGCACTTTACTAATAGTTTGGTTTGGCTTTAGGGTCGATACATCGGTAATCAAGAAGAGATTAAGAAGAGAATTTTAGGTGTAAAGGTGAGTTTCTCCTTGTATTGTTAAGAAATCTATTATATTTTATATTGTTGTAGAATCAAACTAAGTAAGCTCTCTGCACGATGAGCTGGTTTTTGAAAGTTTTGTCGATTTTGTTTTGAAAAAATAGCTTCCCAATAAGTGTATCGCATCTGATTCACAAGTACACTTGGGAACTTAGCCTGAATTAGAAATACATCAGAATGTAGAAACAGGGAAAAAGTAGGTAAAAATAATCAGATTTTTGCTATTCTCGAGATTTCGAAAATTCGAGTATAAAAAGTTGGAGACGTGAAATTTGTAAAGGCGTAACTACTGGAACAACGAAATCCGCTTCTATACATCGAAATTAAGAGACCCACTTTGGTAATTGTTCAAGATATTGGGTAATTGGAAGAGATATTAGATATTAGAGTGGAGACATGAAGAACCTTTCGGGCAGATGGAAGTTAGTGAATGAAGGATCGGATTACTATCCAGGCTTGGATAATTTGACTGATGCGCCTTTGGTTTTGAAATTGTTAGGTACAACAGAAGTTGAATTCTATCGTATTGAAAAGAGAAAGACTTTAGAAATCGAGGAATTACATTTCACCTATGTAACGAAAGGAGTATCTATGTCACGATCTTATCAGATTGGTGTTCTAAATTATGAAAATGTTGTAGGAAATAACGTGACATTAGGTATTATTCAAAATTGTGATGAATTATTTTATGAATTTACATTAACTCGTCTTGGTCCAAAACAAGGTCAAACTAGGTAAGCCTCCTTTTTTTTTCAGTCACAATTTCAATGACTCATATCTTTTCATATCTTTTCTTTCATATCTTTTTTTCATGAAAATTCTTCACCCATCTCTCTGATTACCCTTCCATGATATCTTGAATAGTCGTGAAACGTTTCGATTAGATGCTGGTACAGATCGAGTAACATTAACCATTGAATTACATACACCAGAAGGAAGTCATTTAAAAATGATTAAATATTTAATAAGATTTGATGATAAAGAGAAGATTGATAATGTTCCTTTTAAACATGCGATTAATAGTATGGGTTGGAAATTATTTGAATTTTGGGAATCATCGGTGTTATCAAATGCACAAGCTAAGATTATACGTGCAGTTAAAATTAAATCACAAAGTTTACAAACAAATACTGGAACGAAGGTATTAGAAACGATTTGGAATGATCCAGATTTTGATCATTTATTTCAAAATAATGAATTTGATTGGAGTTCTATTGCTAAATCACATGGTAATAAAAATTCAGAAGCAGAAGAAGTTGTTGAATTTATTGTGAAAGTAAAAATTAATGAATCTAATTGGTTTGTTGCACATCGTTATCGTGAATTTGATGCTTTAAGAAAGTTTATTCTATCACAAAATCCTTATAATACAGAGTTTCAACAAGCAGATGTAAAATTCCCTGGAAAAATTATGGGAATGTTTAGAAAAGCTGCAATGGATAAAAGAGTTGAAGGATTAGAAGGTTTTACAAGTTTTTATTTAGAAAATGCTCGTTTCTGTAGACAGAATTCTATTGATGCTTTGTGTTCATTCCTTCAGGTATAATATCTTGTTTTTTGCTGATCCTCTTTACTCTTATCTGATCAGATCCCTGAGAATATGCATCGTATCGCTCGCGAGAAAGCAGCAGCTGAGCCCCCACCACCTCCCCCAGCTCCTGTCGTCACTGCTGCTAGACCAGGCGCGAATAAACCTATCACAACCACTGTCAATGCTTCCAAGCCTGCCGAACCTCCAAAACAAGA
>VKHI01000481.1:0-11905 GCA_015145745.1 Poterioochromonas sp. DS
AGTCGAAGACGCTTGTCATCAGCAGATTTGGTGGCGAAGGCGATCTTGGAGGTGATTCAAGAAGTAACAGGAGGGAAGGATCCATCGTCGGTGTATCAACAGCTGACCGAGCAGATCACGAAGGCAGTGCAATCGAATAACTTCACAGCGGTGTTACAGTCAGTGGCACAAGCGTTAGGCGCAGACTCGGCAGCTGCAGTGCAAGTGAACTCTATAGTGAACAGTGCGCCACTCATATTCATCCCTCCGACCTCTTCTCCGACCAAGGCACCCACTGATAGTTCTGATAGTAACGATGACGAGGTGTTATCGATCGGAGCGATCATCGGGATTGCTGTAGGAGGTGTGTTTGGTGTTGCTCTGCTTACTGGGCTTGTGATGTGGATGCGCGCATCGTCAACGAAGAAGGTCGCTATTCATCCAACCGGTTATGAGGAAGTGCGGAGGAGTGGTGGTGTTAGTGCTGGAGTTGTTGTCGCACATGATGTGGCAGACTCAGTGAAGATCGTGTCAGTCTAGTATAAGTGTTAGTGGTAGTCGTGTATGGCTTCTAAGTGTATTGTGTGTCAAGTATATATGAGTGATTGTCTTCTATGTTTTTTTTTACTAGAGAAGTTTTGATGTTTGTATGTGTATTACGTTTGGATTGTCGCCTTATGTCATTTAATTTTGTACTTTCTCTCTACCTCTCTCTTTTCTTCTCTTATTCACCTTGAGAGAGACATCTTCTCTTTCTATCCTCACTAATTATTCGATGGATTGATTCGATATCATAATAAATAGTTTATCTTCTTTCTCATTCAAACTATTATCAATACCTGAATTCTTGTATGATAGTTGGGGACATTAAGAGTCTTGAATCAAAGTGATGATTAACATCCAAATAGGTGATACAGGCACGTTTTAGAAGAGAAGAAAATATTTTCCTCTTCATGAAGCTTTTTGGAGAATGAGATGTTATGAAGGAACAAAGAGTTTATTGGTAATTTGTTTATTATGACGACAATTACCACAATCAATGACTTTCCATGACTTATCAGATATTGGTGTAGAAGGTGAAGAAAGAGAAAAAACAAACAACAAACAACAAACAAAAGAATCATCATGATCAAACAAAAAAGAGAGAAAAGAGAAGAAATCTCATATAAATTCCAATCAACTTTCATTCAAAGTTCAAAATAGAGGGAACAAAGAATAAAACGATGATGATCTTAATTAATATGATTGCCTTTCACTTTCGAGCTGGTGCAATAA
Source organism: Poterioochromonas sp. DS (assembly GCA_015145745.1). Classification (NCBI taxonomy): domain Eukaryota; class Synurophyceae; order Ochromonadales; family Ochromonadaceae; genus Poterioochromonas; species Poterioochromonas sp. DS. The sequence continues at coordinate 1,255 of VKHI01000481.1, forward strand.
GCTCCATAAACTCTTGATAATCAAAGTTATTACTTCCATCATGATCAAAATGATGAAGTAATAACTGTAATTCTGATGGTGTTAATTGTAATTTTAATGCTTCCATTGCTTCTTTCAACTCACTCTTCTCTAAGCGACTATTCCCATTACGATCAATGGCTGCAAAGACTTCCTTCATACGTGATGCTACATTCATCTGATCACCTAATTCATCAGCTAAAGCCTTTCGAATGGCTTCAATCACATCATTCACTTGACTCTTCCCTCTCTTCTTCTCTGATTTAGGCGAAGGAAGCTTCGTGCCATCCACAATGAGGTCTAAAACCTCTTTATAGTCAATCGTCCCACTAGCAGTCACATCAAAACGATCGAACAGATATTCGATCTCACGAATACGAAGATCTTGTATCTTCAGTTCATCTAATAAGATCGCAGTAAAATCTTTACGGGTTATCCTCGCTTTTCTTTCATATCCCTGAAAGATACTCTCAATACGATTCCTCTTCCCTGCACCATTACCAAAGGCTTCAGAGAGCTGTTGATTTCATTGGTTTGAAGTAACATCATTTGTTCTAAATTTTGATATTCATTACGTCCTGTAATAAGATTAACAAAGTTTCGATAATCCATAGTGGTTGAATTTCGACGATCAAATCGTTCGAATAAAGCATCAATATCATCATCAGATAGACGTGGTTTTAATTTTAATCGATCATGTAAGATATAAATTAATTCCTTTCGATAAATACGTGATGTTTTATGATCATCATGTTCTTCAAATAGATCAAGAATTCTCATATCTTTCTTAAATCCCTTTCCATAACAATCTTCAATATGAGCACGAATCTTGGAACAAATCTCATCAGTAACCTTCACAATCTCCTCTGAAACAATCAAATCAGAGTTAGTAGCAGAGATATCGATAATCTCTAAGAATTCACGATAGTCAAAGTCATTTGTCCCGTCGGAATCAAAAAAATCAAAAATTAAATTTACATCACGTAAGGTTAATTCAATGCCTAAGATTTGAAATGCATATTTAAATTCATTACGATCGATACGATTATTACCATTACGATCAATTTGGGTAAATACTTCTTTTAATCGTTTCGCTGATGCTGTGCCATGTCCAATATATTCAATTAAACGACGACGAATCGATGAAATAATTTCATCTGCTTCTGAATCACGCTTTCCAGTCTTACGATTCATATTAGAAATATTTTATCGCTAAGAGTTGAAGAGATAATAATAGATATATATATCTGATGTGAGAAGTGAGAAAAGAGATGCAACACTCTTCTCTAAAGCGAGAGAAACGACTCGCTATAGAGTAGTCTACCGAGTGCTAGTGAATATTATATTAGACGACAATCAATTTGAAGATTTTCATTTGCGTAAGTGTTGTAAGTGTAAGTGTCAGTGTCAAGTGGGACAGGAAGCAGAAGTTATTCTTTTTTAGAAATCACTGAACAGAGAGAGAGAAATCAATCGGATTATTAGATTTGAATAGAATTAGAAATAAATACAACAATCAAGTAGATTTTAGAGAAAGAAACAAAGACAAAACATCTCCCTGAATCCCTTGATCATTGATCTATTTGACTTTAAACAGTTGAGAACTCATTCACTATCTTCCTATAAATGACTGTTAAGGAAGTCTCTAACTCCTTCTGCTGACCACTCTCCACACAACTCAATATGATCGTATCCTATAATACACAAAACACCTCGATTAGACACACAGTCCTGATAAGAGAAGAGGTAGGATATGACATACCGTTCTGAGCTTAGACACTTCAAACTCTTGAATGATAGACTTCATTAACACTGACCTAGTTGTAGGATTATCCACATACAACTATAAAAGAGACATCAGACAATGGAGATAACACTTAAACACTCTCTTCTTACCTTCATCATGGCCTTCAAGTCAGGTATTCTCTGTAATAGAAGATGTTGCACTTGATCGAAACACTCTTTCATCCTTTCAAATCGTAAGAAAGATTGATTCTTCAATAGATTGGTATGTTCCTGACTTAACAACGATCCTCCTCGTTGCTTATTACTCCCACCATTCCCTTCAGACGGTGTCGCAGTATTAGCAGTGTTCGTCTGGTAGGGAATATCTCCTATAAAGGCCACAACCTTCGCTAACAACCCATCTAATGGTCCTAATAAGAATTTACATGCAGTAATCTTCAATGAGACACAGGCCTTCTTTAATGAATTGTCTAACTCTTTCTTCATGTCTTGATGTGTCTCCTTCATCATTGGTATGCCACTCTTAGCGAACTGAAGGAGAAGATTGTTCTCATCGAAGCGAAGGAATGATGACGTCGCTCCTCCGACTGACGTTAGAGCATTGCTATTGTTATTATTCCCTCCACCTGTCGTTGTTGTCGTCGTAGATTGTGTGGACGATGATGACGTGGTCGTGATGATCTGCTGTATCGCGAGCCTCGTATTTGTGAAATCAAGAAACTTTTCTGACGATTGTAACTTCACTTCAAAGGGAATTAACTGCTCTCTTAAGATCAGCAGATGACGCACAAGAAAGAGATCACCATGCATCATCAATGTCTTCTGCTGTCGTTTGATCGTCTCACTACCTTGATGTAGTATCGTGATAACAATCTCAATACTGCGACGAGCAAAGTCCTCGAAGATGAGGTTATCAATGATACCATACAATTTAGACAGCAGAGACAACATCAGACGCATCGGAGGATACCAGGTGTCATAGACATCCTCGATCGACAAGGTAGAGGACGGGAAGGAGGCGGAGGTAGTAGTGACAGCACTGTCTGTTCTCTTCTCACCGCGCTTCTCATAGGTCTCTAATATCTCAGGATAAGAGAGATGTGATGGCAGTGGCTCATAGAATTGAATCTGCTGACGTAGTTTCGTCTCCGCACAGTAGATCACTCGCTCCTTCGAGTCATTCATCACATTCTCTAGACCTGTCGTCAGCTGCTTCACAAGGATGGAAGGGATCTGAAGGATGGCGATCTGAGACTTGATATCCTCCGACAGGATGGAGATGACACGACAAAGCTCGTCGACTGACGACTCTCTGATGATGAGAGGTCGTAAGAAGTCTCTCGTGACGTTAGAGATATACTCGATCACTCGACTGAGATCACTCGCGAAGACTGACGCAGGATCATCCTGATGACTGCTGCCACTACCTACACCTCCTTTCTTCGTCTTCGTCACTGCAGTGGATGACGTCACTCCTTTATTATTCGTAGTACGTGGAGTCGGAGCATTGCTGATAGAGATGCCAACCATATCAGAGCTCGACTCTAATGACATGGATCTAGTCAGAGTACTGACAGGAGTGACGTGGTGCACATGGTCTATGTTGAACAGCGAGTCAAAGAGCTGGAACTCCAACTGCACGATCCTTAACAACGTCGAGAAAGACTGACGTATCACTGTACTCAGAGAGAGGTAGTGTTGTTGAGACACTCCCTCAGCACTACCGCGCTTGCCACTACTAGTTTTGGCATCAGAGAAGCGCTTTTCTTCAATGAGCGATGAGAAGTTCGTACCAGAACTATTCGCACTGACAGGGACGATCGAGGTTGAGGAAGATGACGTAGCATTGGCCAGAGAGTGTAGGAAGGCTTCATTGAGGAAAGGTTGTAATAATTCCATACGAATCAGCGCATAAGACTTCTTCACCTCAGCGAGGATAGCGTAGTCATGACGTGCTAGATGAAGGAAATACTTCCCTAATGCAGACGAGGAACTCACTCCGAGGGAAGCGATAGCGTTTGAAGGAGTGCGGAGTCGTGGGGATTGGTCAGTGGTCGTGATTGAGGGTGGTGCATCAGAGGAGTTGTTGATGGAAGCACTGCCATCGTCATTGACAGTGACGGATGCCAGATATCCTCGCAGTAATACACCTACTAACTCTTTCATACGGAAGGAAAGACCTCGGAACTTCTGATAAATTGGTAAAGACTCGACAGGTTGATCCTCACTAAACAGACGTGACGTCACTCCACCACCACTATGACCGCCACCACCTCCACCACTACCGTTAGTGATCGCTGGATGATGACTCGATGAGAACAACCTTTGTTGAATAATATCACGACATTGCTTCGCAGTCTTATCAATCAGTTCTCTCATCGCTCGTCCTATGAGAGAGATCGCTCGCACCTGTAGCTTCTCCAACCACATGGTGTACTTCTGATTCTCCATGATGTCAGGGTGATTCTGTAAGAAAATCACTGCACTTGATAATTTAATTAATAATTCTTTAAATTCTGGTGATCTTGGATCTAAATGTTGTGTTAAAGTGGAGGACGAGGTGGAGGAAGACGAAGGTGTTGCGGGTGTTGTATGACTTGGTGGAGGGGAATTATGACCATTATTATGGTTATTATGAATACTTTCATAGGGAATACCTAAAATTTGTGCAATGTCTTCAATATCCTTAAATGGTTTAAGGGTTTTTGTAAGTACTTCGACAGTGTGTTGGAGGGTGTGTTGCTCCTCTAGCAGCGACTCACACTTTGACATGAGACTGTTTGTGCGACTCGTCACATCATAGTAGGATGTTTTAATGCCGTGAATGGTTGTTAGAAGTTGATCTAATGATTCTAATGAGTCTCTACAGGAGTGGTCACAGGCTTCGAGAAGTTCTTGCATGTGAGCCATCGAGTGACGCTTGTCATGTAAGGTGGAGGAACTTGCTGAAGCTTGTTCTAGGCTGTTTTTATCTTGATTAGCCTTGTTTGACCATCGATTATTGAGTTTAATTTGAAATTCCTCCACATCTACAGCAAGATCAGGATTCAAAGAACAATATTCCCACACTGATTTTTGCATCTTTTCACTGCTTAAGCCGATTAAATTTTCTCAATTCCAAAGAGATGACTTAAAGACTTCACAAATCAACAAGAAAGAACCGTTGATTCAATACGTTGGCTTGGAAACAATGCGATGGTTTGATGATCAAATCTCACTCAATTACTGTGGAAAGGACAGACTAGAAAACTCGAGTTTTAATTATTTCGATATTTTGAAGTCTTCTCAAAATGAATACGCTACAGGCGAAGACATCAACAATGACGCTTTTATGTCCTTTGAACTTTCTCTTGCTATTCTCATGTATTTCTAGTTTTATTCTTCCTCGGAATCCATTTCTGAGTAGTAGTGCTCGTTCGGTTTGTCGGGAAAGGACGAAACTCTTTGTGAAGGATAAATGGTGGGAAACACAGAACGTTGAGAAATCTATTGATCTTGATGATACTGATGCTGCGGAAGCTCTTCTAAAGAATTATATTGAGAGTGCAGTAGAGAGTGAAGATGATCAACAGTCCTTTGTTCAAGAGATCTTACAACACCGTATTAAGTATAAGAAGCGAAAGAAGAAGGAAATGTTACAAGAAGCAGAACTAGCGCTACAAGATTCACTCTTTACGACCATTGATGAGGATTTTTCAATAGCAACTGAGAATTTTGAAGAGATATCAAACTTTTATGGCCTTTGTTTGGATTATTTAGGTGAATTCGCTTGTCTACGTGGAGTAACTCCTCCTATAGACACGAGACAACCAATCAAAGAATTCCTCAGTGCTGAGACGATTGTGGAGCTTATGGAAATATTGAATGCTCATGATCCATTAACAATGAATTTAGATTATGTGTCGCCTACTCTGAGACAGATCTCGAAGGAGTTCCAGGACTACCCCGTAGAGAAGCTCTATCAAATATGCGAGAGAGAACGAATCGCATTACCTTATGGTGATAATACTGTAGTGAATAAGAACAACTATGAAAGAATTTGTAACTTTCTAGGTATCCTTGGTGTGGAACACAGTCCATTGTTTGGCAGAAAGAAGAAGAACAAGAAGAATAACGATGACGACGATATAACAGATGTAGAAGAACTCAATGAAGAGCTCTATTATGGTCAGTTTGTTGATGAATTTGCGGATGTTCCACCAAATCGAAGAGCAAATGATCTTGTCTTTGGTGGAGACGATGAGATTATGGATGGAGATGATGACGCACTTTTCACTCGTATTGGATCACTCAAGGATTAAATTTCTTGTTTGATGAGTAGACAAGTGCATAATCAAGGGTTGACCCAACCTCCTTCTCATCATTGTCGAGATTGAGTTCGCATCCTTATGCGAGATGTTGACGAAAATTTAAAATTATCCTTAATTAAGATAATTAATACTGTCTTTTAGTCTGTTGTTCAAAATGTCGATGATAAAATCAGATTTTGCTACTCATTCTCCTACAGTTGTAGAAAGAAAAGTATGAAGTTCAGCAACATCATCCTCAACAAACGTCGTTTGTTGGATGGTTGCCTTATTGCTGGAGTATAAACCCCACTATGCCGGATGCTTTCTCCCGGTCATACAAGTCGCCGGAGAGATAATTCCGTTGGTAACGGTCAAATAATCCGAGGAACAATCAAACAACGAACAAAGAACCTTGCCTAACATACTTCACCCTCCTCTACCGCAACCCCGAACCAAGCTACACATCTCCCGAATAAGCCTTCCATTAGTGTAGGAGGAATAGTGTATAGAGTCATTTTTATTTCAAAGAACCATGACAACTGATTCAGAGGAAACCTCGTCTCAAAGTCTCCTAGAGACAATCTGGAAGATCCCGCAACAAGCGAGAGAGCGTGCATTGTCTTCCAATCGTAAATCTGATCATAATCGACAATTAGCATGTATTTATAACATGAATTATCTTCTCACAGAGAAAGAATACTCACTTTCTTCCAGTGTTGACATGATGCCTTCTTTCATTTATAAGAACCTTTTGTCCGACCGCGGTCTCCCCATGGTCCTCCGAGCACGTTACCTCAACCTTCTTCTCGATGATATGGACTTTGAGCGTCATTTGAGAGATATTCAGCCTGAAAGCTATGATACCTTGCGAGAGAATGTTAATATGGAGGATTACTGCTTCCAAGTGCGAAACCACATGATCAACCATGTTGAACGTTATGAGAAGCTTTGCACCATCTTCCATGTCCCTTTCCAGAAAGATGATGACTCCTTACCCGTTCCTATCAGTGTGAAGGAGATGTTGCGCACGTCGGTCGCTGGTGGTCAGGGCAGCGGTCAAGCGAGTCGTAAAGGAAGCTTTCGTAAGCTTTCCTTCACTGCAGCTGGTACTTTCGTTATCCAGAATCAGAATGATGAAAATGACGTCACAGCCTCTACCAACACTGTCGTGAAGAGCGAACAAGACTATGATAAGGCGGTGCAAAGTGTTCACAACCATCAACAATATGAGGACATTATTGTCAATATTCTCTTAACTCGCTCACAGGATCTCTCCACGAAGATGGTTCGCTTACGTATGACACAGTTGAATCTAATCTTTGATCGCAATGAAGTACGTCATGCAATTGAAAATATCGAGGAATCTCGCTTCGAGAACATCGTCAATCGATTGACTGGAGGGAAAGAGGCAAATCATCAAGGGAAAGTGATGAAACAACCTTCAAAGATGATTGAAGGGATTAAAAGTCCTGAGGATTACTTCAATGAAGATCGTATTCGAATCTTTAATAAGTTTCAGAAGATCTTCACATCTCAACAATGATCAATATATACACATATAGACTATGACAGTCTCTTATACTTCGATATATAGAGATTCACTTCACTTGATATAAGTTTTCCTTTGGTCTCAGCACTTTCGCTTGTGTTTTGTGTTGCTTTTAGGTCTGATAAAGTAGTTTTATTGCCTTTCTTCTTCTTTGATTGTTGATTGATTGTTTATTTTCTTATTACTTATCATGCTTTTTCTTTTCATTGTCGTTCATTCCCCTTTTCTTCTTCTCTATTCCCTCCTTTCCCTTTTTTTTCTTCTTTTCTTGCTTTGTCTTGTTTATTGTTGTTTTGCTATTTCGATGTGCTGAGATGCTCAGATAGATGGTAGATAAAGTATGATGATGAAGAAGAACTTCTGCGTGTTTGATTATTATAGTGTTTGACATGTGTCGTGTTTTTATTAGCTTTTTTGTGTTTATTTGCTTCTTCACTTTTCATCGTTTCCCCCCCGAACCTAACATACTTACAGACGAGATTCTTTACTTTTAATAACTCGTTGTTTGCTTGAAGATGGTTTGTGTTGTAATTATAAACTTTATTTCATAATCTTTATGTAAGCCTGATTTTTCTTTTTCATCGTATTTTCTTCGATGGATTGGTATCTCTTCTAAGCCGGAGTTCGCTTGAGCAAATCATCATTATCTCGCGCCAGAAGACAAACGATATTGGGATATTGCGAACAAGCAACTTAAAAAAATCAAAAGAGATATCTTTCACTGCAACAAGAGCGTGTTGTCACCTATTAGTCGGTAAGGATTAGTCGGTAAAGCTTTCGGTGTCGTTTCGGTAGGTCGAAACAATCACAACACACACAACACCGACTATTTTCATCAAATATATTACAATATGCTTTCAAACAAAGACTTCTCTTCCCTTCTCAAGACAGGAGGTTTATCCTCTCAAGGTGGAAATAGTGAAGGAGGTGGTGGAAAGGTTCGATATGACTTGAAGCAAGTGGCATCTTGGGATAAGCAGATCCAATCAGAGAACAAAAAGAAAGATGGCAAACAACAGAAAAGTTCTAAGTCATCCGGGAAAAATTCTAATGATGCAACTGTTTCTCTTCCTCCAGGCTATCGCGATCGAGTAGCAGAGAGAAAGGCGAATCAGAACATTGAGACTTCTCTCGCCAGAGAGACGGAGGAGCTGCTCTCTAATGTCTCTCCAAAGCGATCAAAGGACAGTGAAGGAGAGACGAATCTTCCTAAAGGACTTGATTTTACTCTTTTGGAGAAGATTCGTGAACAAACAAAGCAAGAATTAATGAAATTAGAGAAGAAGATCTATGAACAAGACTCTGACGACAACAACGATGACAATGACAGAGATGATGATGACGACACCGACAATCATCACAACAATGAAGAAGATGACGATGATCTTACCGAAAAAGACCTCGTTGATATTAAGCCTAAGTCGAAGCTTGGGCTTCAATTGAAAGGATTTCTTCTCAAGCAGAGAGAAACAACGAACAAAGAAAACAACAAAACAAACCACTTTAATGAGCCAATATCTACTCAATCTTTGTTAGAGAACATTGATAAGACTGGAAAAGCATATATTCTTGATCCAACAAAGGCATTACAGCAGCAACATCAACAGCGATCACAGCAGAGAGCTCAGAAGACAGCAGAGCAATCAGTGCTCTCTAGGAGTGTTCATGAGTTTAATATCAACCCGAACTCACTTCAAGACCTTCCATTAACGATTGTTAAGAGTCGAAAAGAATCAAAATTCTCCGAGGAGATGATGTCATGTCTATTAGATGGAGAACTCTTCACTAATCTGCTATCAATCTTTGAAGATGGAAAGATCGTCCCTCGAGCAAAGAGACAGACGAAGGTCTCCTTTGCACCATCGTCATCTTCTTCCTCTTCTACTGTACCGAAAGCTCCCGCTGTCCCCGTCTCTGTCTCTCCGCCAGCGCCTTCTATGAAGGGATTCGATAGTATATACGATGACATAGACGACAAATACGATCCCCTCGCCTCTGCTAATGCGACACCCGCAGTAGAAGAGAAGAAAAGAAAGCCTAAGAAGAGGAAGGCAGAGAATGTCGCGGTAGTGTTTACAGATGATGAGGAGGAAGGAAGTGACGTGGATCAAGCGATGGAAGTAGTTGATAGTCATCAACCTTCTGTCTCTCTGAAGGGATTATTCAATAATGTGCGTCAGACTGTAGTGACACTTCCTCGCCCTACTCCAACCACGTCACAGCCTTCGACTGTCGCTAAACATGACGTCAGCAAGACACCAGCGGTCACTGCCAAGGATAAGGCGACGAAGAACAGAGAGGATATCTTCGCGAAGTATGGCTCCACGTCATCTAATGGTGTTTCTTATATCAGTGATAAGGGAAATGATGGGAAACAAGTGATTCATCGTGACGTCTTTGCCTCAACAATAGATAACGTCGTTTACACTGATGCAAGCTTTGGCAAGAAGGAAGGCGATGCTTTCGGTCTGAGAGGTGATTATGATACCTTCCTTGAGACCACAGGCGACTTTGAGGTATGTCTAATATAATAGCTCTCTTCTCATTGCTTGACGTCGTCTATTGTTTTGATAGTTTGGCAGTGATGAGGAAGAAGGAGGAGAGAAAGAGAAGAATCCTGCAAAGAAAGCAAGGCGGGAAGGAGGAGAGGAATCACAATCAGGCGGTAGAGGTGGAGGTAATGGTGGTGGAATGACATCAACGTCCTCCTCATGGAATAAGGTGAGCGGATTGAAAGCAGGAATGACACCAGCGACTAAATTTAGGAAATAATCATCCATTCACTTCTAAGAGAGAAACTTTCACGAAATAAAGTTTTTATTTTTCTCTTGTCTTGAAAGGCTATGAAGTGTACTTGCCACACAAAAGTTATTGTACAGTCTTATAATACTGGAGACTGAGTCCGTCTTATCGAGAGTTGCGTCTTCATAATGAACACGTGTCAGTCAATCTCTTACAGAGGTCGGAAAACGCTAAGTGGATCACACTATTCTTCAGGCGGCGACTTGACCGGAGGGCAATTTCCGCGAGAAAGAAGTCGGATCTCGAC
>VKHI01000482.1:0-23683 GCA_015145745.1 Poterioochromonas sp. DS
GGAAGAATCTTACCTCGCAAGATGACTTTATTGATTGGTCCTCCAGGTTCAGGGAAGTCAGTGTTGTTGAAGGGTCTGGCAGGTCGTTTGAGACCATTAGGAGGAGCGAAGATCAGTGGAGAGGTGTATTATGACGGAGACAATTTGAAGTCGGGGAAGTTTTTAGTTGGCAAGGTATCGGATTACATTGAGCAAGGAGATACTCACAGTGCAGTGTTGACGGTGGAAGAAACGCTGAAGTTCGCTTGGTTGTGCACAACCGGCGGTCATCATGCATATGGAAGAGCAAAGGACGAAGAATCGGCTGAATTTCTTAACAAGACTGATGAACACTTTGCCGCAGTAAATAATGTATTGACTTCGTTGGGTCTGACAGGTTGCAAGGATACATTAGTGGGGGACCAAATGATTCGAGGAGTGTCAGGAGGTCAAAAGCGTCGTGTCACTATTGGTGAAATATTGGCCCTTCCACGACCTGTAAGTTATCAAATCTGATAATTTTGCGTTTCTTATCAATTGATCTTTCTAGGTCAAGTTTATGGATTGTATTTCAAATGGTCTGGATACGGCAACAACATACGATATCCTACGAAGCATTCGGGTGTTGAATCATAGCCTTGGGACGACAAATTTAATATCATTGCTTCAGGTAAAGACGGTTTCTTCCTGCTTATATGGAGCTTATCTTGTTGTAGCCTCCTCCTGATGTCTACCGCCTCTTCGATGAGATCATTCTCCTCTGTGAAGGTCACATCATCTATCAAGGTCCTCGAGAGAGTATTTTACCATACTTCGCCTCCTTGGGCTACATCTGCCCTGATCAGATGGATGAAGCAGATTTCTTGCAGGAGTTGCCTACAACAGAAGGACGAAGATTCGTGAAGGTGCGACCTCGCATCATTCCTCACACAGCAGTAGCATTGGCGACGGCATGGAAGTCCTCGAAGATGTATGCAGATATGTTAGCAGACATGAAGTATGCAACAGGCTCGGATGCTGTTCGACTTTCAACAACGAATCCTAAGCAATGGTATCCAGATCAGTTGGAGCGTTATGCTTCAACGTCCTGGTTCTATTTGAAGCTTAATGTTGTTCGTCAAATGAAGATTCTGATGCGAGATGAAACATTTTTGGCTGCCCGTATTGGACAAGTATTAATTGTTGGTGCTATTGCAGGATCTTTATTTTCAAATATTGCGAAAACTGATGTGGCCACTATGAATGGTTTCCTCTTTAACACACTTCTTTTTAGCGCTTTAGGATCTGTTGCTCTTCTCCCTATCCTTTATGCGCAGAAGGCTGTCTTCTATAAGATGAAGGATGAATTGTTTTGCCCAACTTGGACTTTTACACTTTCTCAAGTCGTATCTCTCATTCCATTGCAAATTATTGAAACGATCTTATATACAACTATTGTATATTGGGCAGCTGGTTTATCTGAGGAAACAGATGGCTCGAGATTCTTTGTATTTAATCTTATGTCGTTCATGTATGCAATGGTTATTGCTCAAATCTTCCGTTTAATATCAGCAGTCATTGCAGCGCCGAGTGGGGCTTTGCCAATGGCCGGTGTTGTACTCTTGATCATGATTTTATTCTCTGGCTTTATTCAACCAAAATCTTTGATTTCAAATGGTTGGATTTGGTTCTATTGGATCAATCCTACAGCGTGGGGTTTGAAAGCAGTTACTCTTAATGAATTCCTTTCCTCAAAATACGATTTCCAAACCTGCGTCAACTCCCCAGCCTGCACAGAGTATGATAGATATGGCGACGTAGTGTTGGACCAGTACGGAAACCCAACAGAGGAGAAGTGGATTTGGTATTCATTTGCAATTATGGCTGCTGAATACGTTGGATTATTTATTCTGAGTACATTGGCGATGGAATTCGTACGAGTTGAAAGTGCTCCTTTACCCCCTCAAAGAGAGGAAGACAGCGCAAAGCCTCTGAACACTGATTCCATGAAAGCTGTCTGGGAAAAAATTGAAACCGAGTCGGCGAAGCAAAGAAAAGATCAAAAGAACGAAGAAAAATCCACAAACGGCGCAGACGAGGAAGAGATTGAATATGATAAAACAAGCAGAGTTACTGAGTTGCACCATAATACTGATGATAGTCCCTCTGTGAGAAAGCAGAAAGTGATTCCCATTGGCTCTTCCGTCGATATCGAAGCGGCTTATGAGGTTGTGCCAACATCTGTCAGGGTATCGGACCGTGATATCGAAGAGCTCGAGTTCGACCAGGTTTCCTTCGCCTTCACTGACATCTGGTACACTGTCACTTTACCCACCAAGGAAGACATCGATCTCCTCAAATCAGTCAATGGGTACTTCGAGCCTGGCACGATGACAGCGTTGATGGGGTCATCAGGAGCAGGAAAGACGACTTTGTTGGATGTGTTGGCAGGTCGCAAGAACACAGGAGTGGTGAAAGGTCAGATGTTCTTGAATGGGTATCCGAAGGTAGAAGGATACTTCAGGAAGATCATGGGATATGTGGAGCAGTTCGACACGTTATCACCAAAAAGCACTGCGAGAGAAGCGATCGAGTTTTCAGCAGCCTTGCGCTTGGCCTCTAACATTACAGGAGAACAAAGAGTGAAGTGGGTGAACTCTGTGTTGGCAATGTTGGACTTGGAGATTATTGAGAATGACTTGGTAAGAGAGTTTTGTAGACAGTATTAATTTTATGTTAATCGATTTTCGTTTGGTGGTTCATGTAGATCGGTATGATGGATTCAGGCGGAATGAGCTTCGAACAGAGAAAGCGTGTATCCATTGGAGTTGAGCTGGCTGCCAATCCCTCGATCTTGTTCTTGGATGAGCCCACAACAGGCTTAGATTCCCTTGCTGCTCAATCCCTTGTTCGCAACATCCGCAAGATCGCAGCGTCAGGTCGATCAGTTGTTTGCACGATCCATCAGCCTTCTACAGTGATCTTCAACTCGTTTGACTCATTGCTGTTGCTGAAGAGAGGAGGACAGACTGTGTACTTCGGTAATCTTGGAGAGAATGCCTTTAACTTGATCGAGTTCTTCGAGAATGCACCTGAAGTGAGTCCGATGCCATTGAATGTGAATCCAGCGACATGGATGTTAGACATTATAGGAGCAGGCACAGCAGTAGCGATTACAGCGAATAGCGTGGACTATGCAGCACATTATTTGAGCTCGTCGTTGGCGAAGGTGAACCAGGTGCACTTAGAGACATTGATTACTCCAAACGAAGGATCCAGGAGGATTGAGGGTGCAGAGCTGGAGACTTATAATTCTTTCCAGTATACTGCCTCCTATACAACACAGTTTATTCTTTTAATGAAGAGAATTAATTTGACCTATTGGAGAACGCCGATGTATTCATTATTACGTCACTTTACCAATCTAATGATCGCTTTGATCTTTGGTTCCGCTTACCCACAATATGAGTATTCCACCTATGTTGCTGCTTCGTCCCGTGCCGCCGTCATTTACATTACAGCCTTGTTCTGTGGTGTTATGGCTATGTTGTTGATTCAACCAATTCTTGGAGCAGAAAGGCCAGCCTTCTATCGTGAGCAACAGTCACGAATGTACGCAGTATGGGTTTATGCATCAACGTTAATTTTGATTGAGGTAAGCACTGTCTATTAATTATGTTGCTTGCAAAAAATTTAAACTTTTTTCGAATTTCAGATTCCTTATTTAATTATCGCCTCGTTATCTTTCGTACTTCCATTCTTTTATATCGTTGGATTTGGATACACAGGAAATGAAACCGAGAGATTTCTCTGGTATTGGTTTTTTAGTTTTCTTCTTCAAGCAACCTATTTATTTTTGAGTGAATTATTCGTTGCCTTGACACCAAATGAACAAACTTCACAAGGTAAGCATTTTTAATATTTAGTTTTTTTTGTCAAAATTCTAAACATCTTGCGAAGTGTTGGTTGGTTTATTTAATACAGTGACTGGCTTATTCTGTGGATTCTTGATTGCAGAACAAAACTTCCCGAAGTTTTGGTTGTTTATGTATTGGTTGAATCCATTGCATTATGCACTGGAAGGGTTAATTATGTCACAGTTTCACGGAGATAATACCGAGATTACCACTTTAAATGGTGAAGTGATGACCGCAGAAGATTACATGGATGGTGAACTGTTCAGTACCTGGACTTACAATCATATGGGTTATGATGTCCTTGCTTTATGCATCTACATCTTCATTTCAATGTAAGTTCCCTTACTCGGATCAGACTTGCTGATCTAACCTCTCTCTTGTTCTTCAGTACTGGAACGTATTTGTGCTTAGCCTATATGCGTCATGACAAGCGCTAATCATTGTTGAGTAGGTGATCGTAGCTTTGTACATTTTTGACATATCTATTCTGTGCATATTTCATAGATATTTTCTTTCTCAGGCTAAATAACTAATAACTAAATAAGTAATATCTTTATATATATCCTATACCTTGTATTTGTACCGATTTCCACGATTTTATGAAATTTCAGTGAACACATCTGAACTTTTAGGTCTAAAGGAGCAAACAAAAGTCCTCGATATTTATAAATTACAAAATAAACAGGAAAAATCATTTTTCATTCTAAAACTAAAACAAAAACGGAAAGAAAGCATCATTTCTCCATTCAACCGCTCATACCCCAAGGGAAATCATATGTCTCAACACCAGGCATTAAAGCACCACCTGCAATATATTCTTGGATCAGGAAAATAGTTCAAGCATTTTGATCCTCAATCGCTTCAACTAAACCAACCAATTTCTTTCTCAACAGCATCTAAATTGATGGCACAAGAATTGACTCAAGCACCTTCATCGAGTCATTGACACGCTGACCTCATGTCCACAGCGACCTTATGGGGAATGTTCTAATTGAAAGAAGTGACATGGAAGGGTGTAGGTCTAAAGATATACTTTGAAATTCAAAGGCAGATGGTATTTTTTACCAAGATAAAGTAGACGACACGAGACTCATTGGTGACGAGTGAAGACTCACCAAAGAATTTCCTGCACACTACTTCCAGCATTCCAAGGTTCAACGAATTTCCATATGTAACGATCTTCATCAATCTCTCCCTGAAATTCCATACGTTACACCCTCCGCTTGTCTTCCACGCTCATTCATAAAAAATTTGGGAAAGGATTCTACCTGAAACTGGAATTTCACGGTCCCAATTTCACGAGACGAAGACGAAAACTCGAATTACCGAAAAATCCACCTTGAGTGTACCGGATGGGGAGAAAGGCAGTTGCAAATACTTTGAAAGTAAACGTTGTTCATCGGGTGCTCTTGCTCTGACACAATTTAATTGCAACAATATTTATTCTCTTTTGGTTGATATTAGCAATTATTTACAATGAGCGCAACACCTTCGAAGGAAGCTAGTAAGGGGAAATTTGCACCGAATTTATTCAGTGTGCTTTCCAATCAAAAAGTTCAAGCGGATTTAACTAAACAAGTGTCCGACAGAGATAAATACATTGCCATTTTGGAACAATTACTGCGTGAGAACGGCATTGAAATACCTGAAGGCCTAATTGATCGGGATTTGCATGCGAAGAAGCTTGTTAACATTGTTAATAACTTGCTTCAACAAGGCACAGCAGAGGAAATTCAGTCATTGATTGATAGCCAAAAGCCCTATTTACGAGATAATGACTTCCCTGTCGAGTTCTATGATTTAACTATGTCCACTGAGGTTACCGTGGATCATGAGATATTCACTGTCTCCACTATTTTCTCAAGCATCTTTTGCTTTTGGAAGGCGTTCAACAAGCCTAAGAGAGAGATCCACATCATCTCCAACCTCACTGGAAGAATCTTACCTCGCAAGATGACTTTATTGATTGGTCCTCCAGGGTCAGGAAAGTCAGTGTTGTTGAAGGGTCTGGCAGGTCGTCTGAGAGGCTTGGGAGGAGCGAAGATCAGTGGAGAGGTGTATTACGACGGAGACAATATCAAGTCGGGGAAGTTTTTAGTCGGGAAGGTCTCAAATTACATTGAGCAAGGAGATACCCATAATGCTGTCTTAACAGTCGAAGAAACGTTGAAGTTCGCTTGGTTATGCACAACAGGTGGTCATCATTCTTATGGAAGAGCAAAGAACGAAGAAGCTGCTGCTTACTTAAATAGAGACGACGAGAAATTTGTAGGTGTGAATAATGTCATTATCGGGCTGGGTTTAAAAGGATGTAAGGATACTTACGTTGGAGATCAAATGATTCGAGGTGTGTCTGGTGGACAGAAGCGACGTGTCACCGTTGGCGAAATTGTGACTATTCCTCGACCTGTAAGTGAGATCGTTTACATTTCTTTAGCGTCTAATTTTTTCGCTTAGGTGAAATTCATGGATTGTATTTCCAACGGTTTAGATACTGCAACTACCTTTGATATTATCAGAGCGATAAGACTGTTTAACCACAGTCTTGGGACGACAAATTTGGTTTCTCTATTGCAGGTGGGATTTTTACTTTTGTCACTCTTATGTTTTCACCCTATTCGATAGCCTCCTCCTGATGTCTACCGCCTCTTCGACGAGGTCATTCTCCTCTGCGAAGGTCATATCATCTATCAAGGTGCTCGTGAGAGTGCCTTACCTTACTTCGCCTCCTTGGGCTACATCTGTCCTGATCAGATGGACGAAGCAGACTTTTTGCAGGAGTTACCTACCACAGAGGGTCGAAGATTCGTGAAAGTGCGACCTCGCATCATTCCTCATACATCAGTCGCGTTGGCGACAGCATGGAAGTCATCAAAGATGTATGCTACTATGTTAGCGGGGATGAAATATGCTAGTGGCTCAGATGCTGAGCGACGATCAACCACAAATCCCAAACAATGGTTTCCAGACCAACTTGAACTTTATGCTTCGGACAGTATGTGGTTCTACCTGAAATTGAATGTTATTCGTCAAGCGAAGATACTTTTGCGAGACGAAACCTTCTTAGGTGCAAGAGTTGGTCAGGTTCTCCTCGTTGGTGCGATTGCTGGATCATTATTCTCGAACATTGCGACAGATGATGTTGCGACAATGAACGGTTTCCTCTTCAATACTTTGCTCTTTAGTGCTTTAGGATCTTTTGCGCTTTTACCAATTCTCTTTGCACAAAAAGCAGTGTTCTACAAGATGAAGGATGAGTTGTTCTTTCCCACCTGGACATTTGCGTTGTCTCAAACTTTATCTTTAATTCCTCTGCAGTTACTCGAGAGTATTCTTTACACAACAATTGTCTATTGGTCGGCTGGTTTATCTGATGAATACAACGGATCTCGTTTTTTGACGTTTATCTTGATTTCGTTCATGTTTTCCATGTGTATTGCGCAATTATTTCGCTTCATCTCTGCCATTCTTGCCTCACCAAGTGCAGCGTTACCTCTTGCCGGGATTGATGTTGTTGTCATGGTCCTCTTTTCAGGTTTCATTCAACCAAAGTCTTTGATATCTAATGGTTGGATTTGGTTCTATTACTTGAATCCGATCTCTTGGGCCTTGAAGGCTGTGACTGTCAATGAGTTCGCGTCCTCCAAGTATGACTTCCAGACTTGCGTGAACTATCCTTCTTGCACAGAGACAGAGAGATTTGGTGATGTAGTGTTGGACCAATACGGCAATCCTACTGAACAGAAGTGGATTTGGTACTCATTTGCAGTACTAATTGCGGAGTTTCTCGGATTATTCCTTGTGACCACTTTGGCATTAGAGTTTATTCGCTCAGAACCAGCTCCGCCAGCCCCTCCTCGCTCTGAGGATACCGAGAAGGCCCTTCCAACTGAGTCGATGAAGGTGATGTGGGAGAAGATTGATGAAGAATCTGCCAAGCAAACCAAAGTGCCAGTAAATGAGGAGGAATCAAAGTCGAACAAGGTAAATGAAGGCGAGGAAGCAGAGAAAACTGGGAGGGTAATCGAGCTGCATCCTTCTTCCAAGCGAAACGGAGAAGATAGTCCTTCCAAAAAGCAACAGATAATTCCAATTGGGGGAAGATCAAATGAGGCAGTTTATGAGGCAGTACCAACCTCTGTCAAAGTTTCAGAACGTGCTATTGAAGAGCTTCCATTTGATCAAGTCTCTCTGGCATTTGCCGATATCTGGTACACTGTCACTTTGGCCAACAAAGAAGACATCGATCTGCTCAAGGGAGTGAACGGATACTTCGAGCCTGGCACCATGACAGCGTTGATGGGATCATCAGGAGCAGGAAAGACGACTTTGTTGGATGTGTTGGCAGGTCGAAAGAACACAGGAGTGGTGAAAGGTCAGATGTTCTTGAATGGAGTACCAAAGATAGAAGGATACTTCAGAAAGATCATGGGTTATGTAGAGCAGTTTGACACTTTACCTCGCAAAAGTACAGCAAGAGAGGCGATCGAGTTTTCCGCAGCTTTACGTTTGGCGTCTAATATTACAAGAGAGCAAAGAGACAAGTGGGTGAACTCAGTGTTGGCGATGTTGGATTTGGAGATCATCGAGAATGACTTGGTAAGACCATGTTTTTCTTTTTTAATTGCCTTGTTATTGTTGGATGTTTAGATCGGAGCGATGGATGCGGGCGGAATGAGCTTCGAACAGAGAAAGCGTGTATCCATCGGAGTTGAGTTGGCTGCCAACCCCTCGATCTTGTTTTTAGATGAGCCCACAACAGGCTTGGACTCTTTGGCTGCTCAGTCTCTTGTTCGCAACATCCGCAAGATCGCAGCATCAGGTCGATCAATTGTGTGCACGATCCATCAGCCTTCTACAGTGATCTTCAACTCGTTTGACTCATTGTTGTTGTTGAAGAGAGGAGGACAGACTGTATTCTTCGGGAACCTTGGGGAGAACTCTTCAAACCTGATCGAGTTCTTTGAGAATGCACCTGGGGTGAGTCCGATGCCATTGAATGTGAACCCGGCGACATGGATGTTAGACATCATAGGGGCGGGCACTGGTGCGTCAGCCAGCAGTGTGGACTATGCAGCACATTATTCGAACTCGACTTTATCCAAAGTGAACCAGTTACACTTAGAGGCGTTGATTACTCCTAACGAAGGATCCAGGAAAATTGATGAATCAGAGTTGAAATCTCTCGATTCCTTTGAATACAATGCTTCATATTTGACTCAGTTTTTACTGTTGATGAAAAGAGTTCACTTGACCTATTGGAGAACTCCAACATATTCCTTTATTCGTCACATTACTAATTTGATTATCGCCTTAATTTTTGGTTCTGCCTATCCTCAACAAATGTACTCAACTTACGTTGCCGCAGTCTCGCGTGCTGCTGTCATTTATATCACTTCCTTATTCTGTGGTGTTTTGGCCATGTTATTAGTCCAACCAGTTGTCAGTGCTGAGAGACCTGTTTTCTATCGTGAACAACAGTCAAGAATGTACGCAGTTTGGATTTATGCCTTGACCTTTGTCTTGATTGAGGTAAATTTTCACTTGTTGTTTATTTTTGATCTTTTTAAAATCAATTTCTTCGTTGCTTTCTTTCTTCTTTCAATAGATTCCTTATTTATTGCTGGGTTCATTATCTTTTACCTTGCCATTCTTCTATATTATCGGCTTTGATTACTTAGGAGATACAACAGAGAAGTTCTTTTGGTATTGGTTCTTTAACTTCTTATTACAAGCGACCATGTTGTTCATCAGTGAATTCTTTGTTGCTTTAACACCAAATGAACAGACAGCGCAAGGTAAGATTCCTTTCTTTCTAGTGGTAGGACGCCGTCTAACATTTGTCCTTCTTTGTATTTTTATTAGTCTTGGGTGGGTTGTTTAATACTTTGACTGGTTTATTCTGTGGTTTCTTGATTGCTGAACAGAACTTCCCAACCTTCTGGTTGTTTATGTATTGGATTAATCCTTTACATTATGCATTAGAAGGATTGATTATGTCGCAGTTTTATCAAGATACAACGCCTATTACCACATTAACAGGTCAAGTGACGACAGCAGAAGACTACATGACAACTGTTCAATTTAGTACATGGACTCATGATCATGCAGGTTATGATGTCCTTGCATTATGCATTTTTATTGGTCTTTCGATGTAAGCTCTTCTCTTATCTTTTTTCTTCGAATATTCTTATATTTGTGTTATTTAGTACCGGAATGTATTTATGTTTGGCTTACATGCGACATGATAAACGTTAAGTTATATTAGTATTATTTATCTTATGAATAGGATGATAATTTATTTACGTATGAGTAAAATGATTGATAGAGTGTGTCTAAAGGAGAACTCATCATTCATATCACCACAATGCATTTTTTCTCTCTTTTCTTCATTTCCCTTGCCTTCCTTTCTTTCTGCTTTCTTCTTTATGTATTATCTCTTTGATTGATTGATCTTTCTTGATTAATCATCAAAGAATATATAGAAGGATTTCATTCACACCATGCACTACTAAAGTTCCCACAGTTTGTTTTTTTGCTTTCTTTCTGAGAATTTCGTTTTATTTTTCTCTTCTTCTTCTTCTTCTTCTTCAAGCTGAATTAGCTTCACCCCCTTTGCTTTGCTTTGCTTTCTAATGGCCTTTTTCGCCCCTTTTTTCTGATGATGATCTGATGATAGAGAAGCTTCACAGAAGATAACAAATAAAGACAGTCTTATATAAAAAACAACTTAGAAAAAAACAAATAATTGTAATAACTTAAATGAAATTAAATAAAAATCAAATAAAATTATTCACATCATAAGATTAATACAGATACTTCTAGATTAACTCATAGACCACACACAGACACATCATCACAATGAAAGATTCTACTCCTTACCGCTATCTATTTGTTCTTCTACAGTTACTACACAAAGAAAAACAGCAAGAGAAACCCGAAAGGACAGAAGAGATCGATCATAAGAGTAGAAGAATTAGCTCTAAATCATTATCTCAAATCATTTGAAGGATCATCAACTCTTCTTAATTGGTACATTTATCCATTGAGCTATTTGATAAGCAAATTCTAAAGCAATAATCCCTGCTCCTCGTTCATTCGGATGTTCTCCATCATAGGTGAGATAATAGAGAGGTAAAAACCATGAAGAAGGAAGATGCTGTAAGAATGCTTGTCGCATATTAATATAATCCACTGATAGAGACTTTGATGCATTTCTATTGATTTCAACATATTCATTTAACATTTTCTTTTTCCCTACAATATAAGGTGGTAATAAGAAGGTAAATATAGTTGCTTCACCTAATAGGTTAGGTCCACTCATTGCAATGTATGAGACTCCAGCTGACTTGACCACATTAATAACATACGTCAAATCTTCAAGATATTTGGATCGTTTTTCTGTAACTTCTTCTGAGGTCATAGAAGACTCGTCATAGTCACTGACGTCAGTATCCCAGAATAATAACACCATATCTGCTGATCCGACTGGCACATCGTTTTCAATCGTTTTCCTGCACCGCTCGATCGTATTTCCCTCAACAGATCGATCAGTAATGTTTAAGTTAATCGTAGTGAAATGCCGTTGTAATCTTCCACCAAGATCAAATTCAACATAAGGACGATGGATTAAAGAATCACCAATAAACGTTAAACGATAAGAAGGACTTCCATCATTATAAGAGGTTGTAGAAGGAAGTAATAAAAAATTATGAACATAAATATCATCACCAAGATATAAAAGTAATCCTAAAAAGGTTAAAATCATATAAAGTAAAAGTTTCCGTGTGATTGGATAAACATGTTTTGAGTGGTGGAAAAGGTCATTGGAGATACCTTGTGATTCAGGGAATAGATAATAAAGTCTTTGGGGTAGAGATTGGGGATTTTCTTCTTTCAAATCGTCTGTTTGTTTCAGGGCTTTGTAGTTTGTCTCGATGTCATTGTTATCGTTTGTCGTCATTGGTGTCGTTCCAGGAGTAATCTTTGGGGTTCCGAGAAGAGAATCACAAGATTCATTCTCTTCATCTTCTTTTATGAGTTGGTGAATGTTCGGAGGAAATAATTGATCCTGCTTTTCTCCAGATCTGTTGATCAGTGGGTTCTTCGTACTATCCTCTTTTCCTTGAGAAGAAACAGAATTTTCGTGTGAAGTTTTCCCTAAAGAATGCAATGGAGTCTGCTTATCTAACATTGGTGCTGGATGGACTCTATGATTGTAGTTATTAATCATTCAAACACATCAACACTAACAACTAACAATAATCATAGAACAAACAACTACCACTACTGTAGTGCTACCAGAGAATCACAGTGCACACTACCTCAAAGGCTTCTATGTGCACTACCTCGAAGATCAAGGTGTACGGTAAATTAAAGAAATGATCGTTTTCTTTCTCGCTTCTCACTATGAAGAGATTGGGAGATTCTTGTGATATTCCTCCCTCCCCCCTGACTGATTTGATTTCAACGAAATGATATGAGTGATAGAAAGAAAGAAATATTACTGGAAATGACAAGTATGGTAGCAAATGTATCATCATCGCATTCAGGTGGATACTGTGATATTGGTAGTTATCTACTGTGAAGGAATAGTGGATTACAGTTGTCTATCATCAGTTCCACGCTTGAAGATAATGCGAAGATAATACAGATGATAAGAAGGATTGATAGATTGCAACAATGATCCACAATGTTAGTCAACAGTGCATGGCTATGGACCTGGGTTAGGAAGCTTTTCCGCGGATTCTATGATGATGATGATATAATCACCTCACAATTGATTCGAGGAATAAGATTGAATAGAGTTCAATAAAACACTATCCATCCATTTCGTATTGAAATGTTTTGCATGATTTGTCGAATCTTTTCTTTTCAACTTTGCAACTACATAACCTACTAACTAAAAACTTGGCTGTAAAACTGCTTGTAAACCTAAAACTGTATCGTGTATGTAACTCTAATAACTTTATCTAAAGCTACTGTATCTATATCAATGTACCTATATTCCTAAGATCAAAAAGCTGTAAATCATACTTCGTAAATATGGATGGCATAAGAAGTTCACATTTGTCAATTCTTTTCCTTTCAAGATTCTCTTCATTGTCTTAAGAGGTAGGTCATTACTCCTTCACCAGAACGGGCCAGTTGAGGCATTAAACACTTTCGAAAACCCCTAAAAGAGAAAATATCCATATCTACATTCTCTCCATCTACTCCTCTTAGCACCATCTTCTTCAAACTTGGGAATTCACTTGCTATCATATCATATCTATGGAAAAATGAGAAATCCACATCTAAGACCTCAAGCTTCGGACAATCAGAGAGAAATGGAACCAATGAACCATTTCGTGCCTTGTTAAAAGTGAACATGCAATTAAGGATAGTTAAATCCTTCACTTCACTGAACTTTAGAGGATGGTGAATTTCACAACTCCTGATCGTCACCTTCTCATAGCGACCTAACGGAGAATAATCTGCCACCGAACTGGCATAGACTGTAATATCCTTTATTCCTAATCCTAAAGAGTCTAAAGAAAGTGAGTCACAGCTCGCCAATCGAACTTGTTTCCCAATCTTTGGAATAATGCTTGCTTGCGATTAGATATTGTTCGATTTGAAAATTTCTTTTTCGTTCAATAGTCGAAGATCTTTTAGTTCTTTGTCTTTATGATTAAATTTTGCAAAAGAGTAGATCATTTACCGTTCTTGATTGATATATTCTTCTTTCATGCGCAAATAGTTCTCGGAATGAACACTGGGAGCAATTTTCTGTCTTTTCAGCACATTAGGATGATAGGAAGAGGGATAATCAACTTTGTAACGAAGCTCCTCTGGCAATTTGATCACTTATACAGGTAGTAGGAAAGAGAATTACAAATGTTCGCAGCTTTTTGTTCGAGCAAATGGTGAGCTTGGTTCCTAAAATCGGTGCGGTTTAGAAGAAAACCGCAATTTGAAGGTACTTGTATAATTTCATTGTCTTAAGAGATAAGTGATTGCTCCACCACTCCGTGGCAGTCGAGGCATTAAACACTTTCGAAAACCCCTAAAAGAGAAAATATCCATATCTACATTCTCTCCATCTACTCCTCTTAACACGATCTTCTTCAAACTTGGGAATTCACTTGCTATCATATCATATCTATTGAAAAATGAGAAATCCACATCTAAGACCTCAAGCTTTGGACAATCAGAGAGAAAAAGAACGAGTGAACCATTTAACTCTTCATTAAAATTGCATTTGCACCATTGAATAGTGAGCTCCTTGTGCTGATCAAACAGGATGTTGTCCAAATCATTACTTTTGTTGTCTGAATACTCCCTATTGTTGTGAATCAGGGACTTTATCTTGTTGTGATGGACCCTCTTCCACCTCATCATCGAATAGTTCTTCCACGTTGTCGGACAGTGCGATTGCTGGGATTGTCATCGCAGTTCTTGTCGTTTGTTTACTCCTAGGCTTTCTTATTATGAAGAAAGCTTATCTAATTCGAAGAATGTATTGGAGATTAACTAATCAGCAGGTTGAATTAGCGAGATATGGTCACAATCCTTCAGCAATTCTTCCCACAACGGTCACAGCTGAAAATAGTCCACAAAACACACTTTCCTATCAGTACACTGTGAATACAAATAATGACCACACAGTTCATACAGCCGCTACAGCTATCCCTGATTATACTTATCCAGACTATGAGATATCCACCTCAAGATCTCATAGGTAGCAGTTAGCTAACCATGATTTGAGGACAGTGATAGTCTTAATTAATACGAATGATCTGATTTTCTCATTCTTTTCAATATGTTTATTTTCTTTTCTTTCAATATTTATTGTTGTCCAATATTCTTGTATGATTTTCTTTTCAATTTATTTCTTTGATTTGAATTTATTTCCCTTCAGTTATAGGAGTACGTTAAGAGTTTTCAGAGCTCCCTGCGCCTGACTCAGACACCTAAGGTGACGGAGAGAGAAAGATTTTTGAGCCTTATAAATATTAATCCAACAAATTATAACTTCCCAACTATTTTCTCTTCTATTTGTTGATATATTCATAAGATAATTCAAACTCAATGAAATACTCAGAAGACTCTTTCTTCTTTCCTTCCTCCTCACTACCTCCTACACCATGATAAGAAGAAATAAACTTCTCTGCACCTCCATCTTTCACAGTTTGTTGAACGAAGGCAGGAATGAGTATTGGTAAACCATCTCTCAATCGTAATTCCATCGATTTCAGATCAAAGGAGAGCGCATTAATGATATCAGGGAATAAAGTCGTTTCCTCATGATAGAAATGTTGAGCAAGAGAATAATACTCAGCACCTCCTCCAACACTTCTTCTCTCAACAATAAACTGTTCAAAGAGATTTAAGAAATCTTTCAGGAAGATGAAATCACACTGCACAGGTGATCCAGCAGGTGAATGACATGGCCAATAGATCTTATATGAGAAGCTTTCAGACAGTAAATCTTCAACATTCTTCAATAATTTAGTTTTTCGCGGAAGAGGGTTCGTTGATGACGTTGTCAAGATTCGATTAAAGGTAATGGAGATCTTCCAGGGTCCAAAGTTAAGAATTTTTGAATGAATGGAGTTATCCTCGTTTGGCACTGTGTTTGATCTAACTGCATTAGCACCTCTTTCTTCGCACTCAACCTCTTCGGCTGGGTTAGAATCTTCATAATCCTCTTTTCCCAAAGCAGCGAATCTTCCCTCATCATAGTGAACATTGTATTGAATAGTATTGTTGAGGGCGAGTGACGTTACTCCAACAGAGATCCCAGCAACCGAATCAGATGAGTCGAGGATATGAGCGATGCCACTAACTTCATTCGTCAGGACAAGTAAATTATCAGGACAAGATAGAGCAATGATCGTATCTTTCAAGCTTCCTACCGGACTTGAGGTCTTAGGCACCACTGCCACTGGATTCTCAGTCTTCTTCTCCTCAGTAGCAGAAGAAGACTTCTTCTTCTCTTTATTCTTCTGACTACTGCCTGACGATTGCATCATCTGGTTCTTCGTGGTTGCAGGATTATAGACGACAAGATTTTTCCTCAATGTTCCATCTCTCAAGACAATGAGATCATTTGCTTCGTTGAGATAGGTGTGATATCCTTTCCTCAACTCCAACCAACCAGCAGGAAGAAGCTGTGGTGCAGCGGTCGAAGAAGATTTCTGTTGCTTCTGCAGTTGCTGCAACGTAACTCGTTGCAATCGTTCAACAAAGTTACCAACAGCTTTATCTCTAATCATGCTCATACTCATGCTATGCATGAGCTGCTTCAACACTTCTTTCCAGAAGCAAAGAGGTTGATGACGATAAGGAAGGATATTAACCATCAAACCACATTGGGAACGTCGCACAGAACTATTTAAGGAGGAAAGGGAGAGTAAATTGCTATGATTAGGAAGGTTTTGGCAGAAAACTTACTCAAAGAAAGGTTTATAGAGATTGTTGTAGACGAGCTCTTGTGTATTGTCACTTTCCATTGCAAGATTTGAAAGATTACGAAGACATCCCTCACCATAGATCTCTATTAATAGTGGCACCAATTGATTTCTTAATTTCCCACGTGTTGACCATGAAGGTGTTGAATCTTTGAAGTATGGAACGCCATATTGATGAGCAAATGAATAAATATCATCTTTCACATGACTTAAGAGAGGACGCCAGACATGGACATTGTTTGTGACAGAAGTTTCAGTCATACCCGATAAATCTAACGGACTACATCCTCTAAAAACAAAGAGAAGAGATGAAGAGAGTAATTGAATCCGATTAAGAAGGAGGAAGGAGATCTTTTACCTCATTACGTTGGAAATGACATTCTCTTGGACGTCACCTAGATGATGACCAAAGAGAATCCCAGATACTCGATACTCTACCTCTACTTCAGCACCATCGATAGTCTTCTCAGAGGAGTCAAATTCTCCTCTAAGAGCGGCTTGGATGCAATCTTGATAGAAAGTATAGCGAATATTACGAGAAACTTTCTCATAGACATCACGATCAGTAATACCGCGTGTCACCTCATTTACCACTCGCACTCGACAATGAACATTCAAAGATTCTGACCATTGTTGAACATATGCCGCTTCTCTGCCGGATTCAGGACGATTAGCGTAGTCAATGTGAATAGCAACGATGTTATCGATGGCGACTTTCTTCGAGTCTCTGAGGAGTGCAAGAATTTTACAAATCACCATAGAATCAACTCCACCAGATAGTGAGATCATGACAATGTTTTTGATGATCTTCTTCTGCGTATTAGTATCTGTCACTTGAGGTGGGGAAATAGACGAAGTATATGGAGCACTGGGAAGAGTGCGCTTGAGGAAAGCTTCTGTCGTAGAGACAAGTCGATCCTTTAGGATATTCGTTTCATCAGCTTGGAAAGGATGTCGCTCTAAAATTTCATCAGTTGCCTCTAGCTAATGGAGAAGGAAGAGTGAGAAGAGCATAGCGTTCGAGAAGATGACTTACTCTCTGACGATCTTGGAGGTGTTGTAATCGTCTAGTAGTCTGCTTTCGAAATCTTTGTAACAATTCATTTGCTTTGACAGAGGAATCTTCTTTTTCAGTGAGCTTGGAGAGTATGAATTGCAGGTGATCGATGGTTTGGTTATGTCTTAATGGCATGAGAGAGAACACATATTCCGCCATAGGAAGATCTAGTATAACCTCTGATGAAGAAGAATGTAAGAATTTGGCAACTTCTAATGCGAGAGAATCTGTTTCTTGTCTCTTTGGGCTGGGGGAAGGCTCTCCTAAATGTCTGTAGATATGACGAGAAAATTGATCCAAAAGAATGATTAAGGCAATGCAAGAAGTCCTATACTTCTGCCATGACATTAATTCGCGTCTCAAAGCAGATTCAAGTAAGGATCCATACTTAGTAAAGATTTCTAAATCAATGGCAGCCTGCTGTTCTGATGAACCTTCTGGAAACCATTTTGTCCGATAATTAATTTGTTGATCACCACCAAACCAAAATTCAATAATATCAAGAGATTTCTCATCAATACAGGTGCAATTCTTCAGAATAGCGCTCATTTTCTTACTGGTTGTTGGCTTTCTAGTCCTTCGATTCACAAAGAACTCTAACTCCGTAAATTACCGTACGTTAATTAACGGAATAATTCGTGAAAGTTTAAAAGTGAAATTGGTTGGATACCGTTGAAGGCGGTTAGATTGGTACAAACCATCCGATGGAAAATAAAAGTAAGATATTCTGATAAGTGGAAACTTTTACTATCTCGTTACATTTACATATAGATTCATTTACAATTATTACAAACCATTTGTTTAAATATCCTTGATTACACCGATTAATTCTTCCCGAAGGCATTATGCAGTTGCAAAGTGTTAATTCTTTCAGCAGATCATAATGCTCATCAATACTCTATTTCTTATTTCTCTTGTTATAACCATTGTATATTTCTCGAACTCTTCCAGGTCGTTCACCAGACGATGAGAAAAGTATTAACCATTTTATAATAACTTTAATTAAAGCTTCTGGTAATAATACAAGAAAGCAAGAATCCTTTTGCTTCTTCCTTTGAGTAATCCAGAACAATCGTTCAATTTCCCAAACTTCTTTCAAATGTAATATACTTCCAACCTCTGCCGCTATTTGACGATCAGTCCAACTAATTAATTGGTTTTTGCCCTCATTCCATCCCGCAACCCAAAGAAGACCCTCAATATCTTCATCTTGTCGAAATAGGGCATGTCTATCTCGACAGCTAAAGGATAGATTATACAATGCATTCAAAGATCTCTTCCATAATAATGTAGTTTGAAGATTAGAATCAAGATATTTCGTCCATAAAGACCGTGTGAGTAAAGAAATCACCTGATTATCTAAAAGAATTTCTTGACATTCAGGAATTTTTGTTAAGAAAGAAATGGTTAAAGCACGTTGATAAGCATCAGGATAGAATTGAGTACCAGGAATAACAATTCCATCTAAACCTAATGAATATTCATATAAAATGGATCGAATTAATAAAGGAAATTGTTGAATTTGTTGTATAAAATCATAATATTCTAAAGGGAAATTGAGACGAGTCGTACGTGTAGAGAATAATCCTGCTAAAGCACGAAATGATCGAAACTCTGTTTGTTTGTCAGAGAATAATACAGTTAGCTCTTGTTCTGATAACGACTGACTCAGATTAATATTGGAAGCATTCAGAAACTTGGTTATAATTTGTGATAAAGGAGGAATGAATCGATAAATCTTATCAGAGATATTACCATCCATTGATTGGACAAGATTTGCAATAATCCATGTTGCGATAGTTTTCTCATCGTTTTCTTGCTCAAGATGAGCTAAAGCGATTTCTAAGGGGTCGCTTAATAGACTTTCATCAATCAAAGGAGTGGGGGTGATTGGATTGGCATTGACATGTTGAAAGAGAAGATCTAACAGAGAACTGCTCTCCAGAACTCTTTCAATCACATCAAGCACAGCAAAAGCTGTGGTATTACCAATAGCTACATATAAAACTTTCCAGTTCTCCTTCTTTTCCCGAATATATTGAACAACTAACTCCAAGAACGGAGAAGTCCAAACTGTTCGTCGAACAATCATCTTTTCATCATCGGTTAATCTTGAAGGTCCAAATGCCACCAACTCGGCATCGATCTCCAATATAGAAGAAAATCCTCTTTGTAATTGGGATAAGATTCTTTCTCCAGCTCCAAGAACTCTGTTAATCATTCTTTCTTTCCAATTACTTCACTTCTCTGCTGCTTCTTTTAACAAGGCGCTGTACTTGTGCAAATATTGGTAGTCACACAGCAAACTGGATAGGATCATAAGTGTAAAGTTAAAAATGTACATACTAGTCTACACAGCTTGCTCTGAGCAAAAAAGGAAAAGCGTTTGAAGAAGTTCATACAGTAAGTCTATTCGCGTTCTATGAAAAACTTGGCTTTCTCTAAAAAATGTGTATCAGATTCACATCCATGAAAACTCTTCAGCTCTACTTTAACGCTTGTCATGGCGAATATAAGCAAGACACATATACGTTCCAAAACTAACAGGAAATCGAGAAGAGATTAAGATCAAGCGAGTAACGGGCAACTATTCTCACTTACATCCAAGCTGAAATGAAGAGGCACAACGCCATCACATCGTATCCAATATGGTCATAGCTCCAAGTACTAAACCTCTCTTCAGTCATATAGTCTTCAGCAGTCGTAATGCCACCTGTTAAAGTAGTGACAGGTGTTGTATCGTCTTTAAACTGAGACATAATTAATCCTTCTAATGCATAGTGGACAGGATTCAGCCAATACATGAACAACCAAAACGTTGGGAAGTTTTGCTCTGCAATTAGATATCCGCAGAATAAACTATTCATAGTATTGACTAATCCACCAAACACTATGAAGACAGAAATAAATTAAAATGAGTAATAAACTAATTTAGAGCTTACCTTGTGCTGTTTGAGGATTAGGAGTTAACGCGACAGCAAATTCACATATAAAAAGCATATTTGCTTGTTGTAAGAAGTTAAAAACCCAAT
This sequence comes from Poterioochromonas sp. DS, assembly GCA_015145745.1. Classification (NCBI taxonomy): domain Eukaryota; class Synurophyceae; order Ochromonadales; family Ochromonadaceae; genus Poterioochromonas; species Poterioochromonas sp. DS. Next base: position 20,420 of record VKHI01000482.1, read on the forward strand.
ACCAGAAGAACCTTTCTGTTTTATTCCCAAGATAATTAAATCCAACAATAAAGAAGAAAGGTAAAGTAAATGATAAAGAGGACAAGAGTAGATAAGGAATCTATAACAATGAACAATGATCATGAATTCCTGCAAAACGAAACAAAGAATAGCTCCTTACCTCTATCAACACTAATGTGATTACATATACCCAGACTGCATACATTCTCGATTGTTGCTCACGATAAAATACAGGTCGTTCGGGATGAAGCACAGGTCCAATAAAGAGCATTGAAATAATTCCACAAAACAAAGTGCTTACGTAGATCACAGCACTGCGAGAAATAGCCCCGATGTAAGTAGAATACTCTTGCTGCGGGTAAGCCGAGCCAAAGATCAGCGCTAAGAGCAAAGTTGTGAGACTGCGAACCACAGTGTATGAAGGTGTTCTCCAATATTTTAAGTGAATTCTATTCATCAATAAGACGAACTGGGTAAAGTAGGACGAATTATACTGCAGGTTATTCAGTCCTTCATCGTTCATCTTCTTGGACCCTTCCTTTGGAGTCATCAATGTCTCCAAATGCAACAGATTCACCTTTGCGAATGTTGAGTTCGCATAATGTGCTGCATAGTCGACAGCAGTCCCAGATCCTTCTACAGTGACTGCCGTGCTTGCTCCGATGATATCTAACATCCATGTCGCTGGGTTCACATTCAACGGCATCGGAATCACTTCAGGTGCATTCTCGAAGAACTCGATCAAGTTAGAAGAGTTCTCACCTAGATTACCGAAGTACACCGTCTGTCCTCCTCTCTTCAACAACAACAAAGAGTGAAAGGAGTTGAAGATCACTGTAGAAGGCTGATGGATCGTACACACAATTGATCGACCTGACGCTGCGATCTTGCGGATGTTGCGAACAAGGGATTGAGCAGCGAGGGAGTCTAAGCCTGTAGTAGGCTCATCCAAGAACAAGATCGAGGGATTGGCAGCCAACTCTAATCCAATAGACACACGCTTTCTCTGCTCGAAGCTCATTCCGCCTGCGTCCATCATACCAATCTACAGAAGAAAAAAGAATGAAGGAATTACTAATCAACAATATTCTAAGTACGTCACCCTTACCAACTCATTCTCGATAGGCTCCAAGTCCAACATTGCCAAGACCGAGTTCACCCACTTCACTCTTCGCTCTCCTGTGATGTTAGAGGCCAAGCGTAAAGCTGCTGAGAACTCGATCGCCTCTCTTGCTGTGCTTTTTGGAGACAACGTGTCGAACTGCTCCACATATCCCATGATCTTCTTGAAGTACCCTTCTACCTTCGGATACCCATTCAAAAACATCTGACCTTTCACCACTCCTGTGTTCTTGCGACCTGCCAACACATCCAACAAAGTCGTCTTTCCTGCTCCTGATGATCCCATCAACGCTGTCATCGTGCCAGGCTCGAAGTACCCATTCACTCCCTTCAGCAGATCAATGTCTTCCTTAGTGGGTAAAGTAACAGTGTACCAGATATCAGTGAATGCAAAGGAAACCCGGTCGAACTCGAGTTCCTCAATGTCACGGTCTGAAACCTTTGCGCTTGTCGGAATAGACTCGTATGCTGCTTCAATATCAGTGGACGAACCTATAGGAATCACCTTTCTCACTTTTAGATATGGCGGGTTATCTTCGCATTGATTGCTTGAAGTAGAAGGTTGTAATTCAATTACTTTGTCGTAGTTTTCATTTTCGGCGAGTGAATTGCTGATCTTTGATTCTCCGTCATCTTCTTTCTTCATGGTCTCTTTGCCAACAGATCCAGATTCAGCTTCAATCTTTTCCCACATAAGCTTCATCGATTCTGTATTCAGTGGTTGACCACTTTCCTCATCTCGTGATGGCGCTAGAGGGGCTGGTTCCGAACGAATATATTCCAAGGCTAGGTTAGTCACAATAAACAAACCGACGAATTCTGCGATCATCACAGCGAAGGAGTACCAGATCCACTTCTCATCTGTAGGAATTCCGTACTGATCAAGCACTACGTCACCAAATCTTTTGGTTTCCGTGCATGAAGGATAATTCGTACAAGTTTGAAAATCATATCTCGATGATGCGAACTCGTTAATAGTAATCGCTTTCAAGGCCCATGCGAGTGGATTAAGATAGTAGAACCAGATCCATCCATTCGATATCAGTGACTTGGGCTGGATGAAGCCCGAGAAGAGAACCATAATAACCAAGTCGAGACCAGCAACAGGCATCGCCCAACTGACAGTCGCGATAATAGAGGTAATAAATCGGAATAGCTCGGCAGCTATTATGGAATAGGACAAGCAAACCACAATGAACGTCAAAAAACGAGATCCATTGTATTCATCTGACAAACCAGCAGCCCAATAGACAATTATGGAATATAACAGCGTTTCGATGATCTGCAAGGGAATCAAGGACAAAGTTTGTGATAATGTGTAAGTCCAAGTGGGAAAGAATAACTCATCTTTCATCTTATAAAGTACGGCCTTTTGCTCGTAAAGAATAGGCAAGAGCGCGAAGGATCCAAGAGCTCCAAAAAGGACTGTATTGTAAAGAAAGCCATTTATGGTTGTGACGTCTTCCTTGTCGATGTTTGAAAATACTGATCCAGCAAACGCACCAACTATCAATGTTTGCATGATCCGTGCACGAATAAAGGTTGTATCCCGAATGAGGATCTTCATTTGGCGAATCACGTTTAGTTTCAGATAGAACCACATACTTTTCGAGGCGTATGGTTCTTGATAATTTCGTTGCCATTGCTTAGGATTTGTTGTTGAAAGTCGTACCGCATCCGAGCCTGTAGCATACTTCATTTCTGCTAACATATCTGCATACAACTTCGATGACTTCCATGCTGTCGCCATTGCTACTGCTGTGTGAGGAATGATGCGAGGTCGCACTTTCACGAATCTTCGTCCTTCTGTGGTAGGCAACTCCTGCAAGAAATCTGCTTCATCCATCTGATCAGGACAGATGTAGCCCAAGGAGGCAAAGTAAGGTAAAGCACTCTCTCTATGGCCTTGGTAGATGATATGACCTTCGCACAGGAGAATGACCTCATCGAAGAGGCGGTAGACATCAGGAGGGGGCTATCGAATTATAAAGTACCATTGAAGTTGATTAAAGTGAAAAAACGAATCCAACCTCAGTTTCTCACCTGCAGTAGTGATATTAAGTTCGTTGTCCCCAAGATATTATTTAAGACTCGAATGCTTCGAAGAATATCGTATGTTGTCGCAGTATCCAGACCATTAGA